>CM066193.1:6450200-6702305 GCA_033675215.1 Rhodiola kirilowii | reverse complement strand
ACAGTATATGTCACTCGAGAGCCGTGTTATAAGTCGAGTATGTAATAATTTGCAATTTTGGACAATATTTTGACAAAGGAGTTTTCATTTTTCAATGACTTTAGTGAGATGTTTTAAATTGAGAAAAACATATTTTATATTATAATTTGTTAATGTCGTTTGTATTTTTAAAAAAAGAAAAATCGAAACGGAGCATGAGATGGCCAACAGGGTGGTGGCCAGACATTGGTTAAGGAGTCCACCTAAGATGGTTGGATCCTTACGCCCTGGGTTCGAGTCCCGGGGGTACCAATTATCTTTCTTGCTTCCTTTATCTTTACTCTTCCTCGTCTCGCCTTGTGCATGGATCCTTACTACATCCCCGTGGATGCCTCTCTCTTAACGCCTCGCGCGCGATGTATTCTTTCCTCTCTCGTGGAGGTGTGCCGTAAATGTGCCTAGATGTGACTGAGCTCCAAGTTTCAAAGATGTATCGATGATTTGGGTGGATGTGTGCGGATTTATTATAAAGGTTTCGAACGTGGCATGCGGTTTAGAAGTGGAAAGATGTATCAGATGATTGCGGATCCAATCAAGATACATTGCTAAGAGCTTTGGAGATTAATATATATAGGGGAGCGCTCGGTTTAGAACCCATAAAAATTTGAGAACTTGAGACCCCAAATCTAACAATTAAATCAAGATGCATCTTTGAATCTTCATGTGACATATGTCTAAAAAGCAAAGTAAAAAATGGTGGCATTGTAAAGTATTGTATTGTATTGTATTGTTCCTAGTTGATGTATTCCATCACTATCAAAAAAAAGATTAAAAGAAACGGAGCATGAGATTGGTTTTGATGTGGCAAAGAATGAAATCGGAGGAAATTATTAATGAGAAGGAAAGAATATATAGAAGGTTCTATTTGCAAAATGAATAAAAAATAATAGTGACATTACCGACAAACCAAAGTGTAAGTATACAATAACTAAAGTCTTATGCGAGAGCGCCGTTGTCAACAGCGCCTTATGCCTGGTGTCATTTTTATTCGATATAATATTGAATTATGAGCTTACGTGGCAATTTTGTTAGGGCGCTGTAATGAAGATAATTTCAACACCGCACCGAGCGACCATAACCTCCAGGCGCCAACGATGGCATCCTTTGCACTCACCACGTCGCTCAACTTATCACCGCACTCCCTCAGACCGCGTTCGCATCTCAGATCTCTCTACTCTAAGCCGTTATCACTCCCTTCCCTCAAACCGATCATGCCGACTTTGACTTCAACCTCATCCATGAGTGAATGAAACTTTAGTACGGCTGACAATTGTAATTTTTGTATAGTCAAAAACAATTTATATTTGACTGGTAAGACCAGTGTCGAACCCAAGGGCGCAAATGTGATTATGCGCTAGGGGAATCAAATTTTCAACTTAGCTATTCCTTCAAATCAATTATGAGATGGTTTCCAATTTAAAACAAACAAGGAAGTGGTTTCAAGGGGGTGTTAATTCAATTCAAAGAGAGTTTCGAGGGGTTACTCCCCTCCTTGGCAATTTCCCAACGATCATGTACACAAGAGTTAAATCATTTTTAGGGGTTGATAGGTTTAAAACCTAGCTTAGGCTATGATAGACAAACTATCATGTGAGTCTAATCCTAGTCAATCCATCCTAGTTAGAACCTCACCTATTCAAGATATTGATTCACTCTATAGCACTATTATCCTTGGAACATCTCCCTAAGTAATAAATGCTATAAGCATAAAGCTTTAGTTAACCTCACATCCATGCATTTACTCTCATAAACACTTGATGAGTTCATTTCCACTATATCCAAACCATCACTAAGCTTTTTCAATACTTAGATCATAGTTTTATGGTAAACATGTCACTTAGGCATTTTATCAAACACTTGGTAACATGTCATAAATAGAATACTTAGTGAAATTGAAATCAACTCCATAGATTGCATATTGAATGTGTATACATGATCATTGAGTACCAAGGAGGGTAACAACACCCCCAAAACACAAGGGGACTACTCACACATCATGTAAGACAACATGGTGTGAAAGGGTTTAAACACAACAAATGAGAAGAGAAGAGGAATAGAAATATGATGGTTAATCCTAATGTCTCCCTTTTGATCTTCACTTCTCCTTGGTTGGATGGTAATGGATGACCTTGATTTGACCTCTTTTTTTTTGAAATTTTCCCCCAAGATGCCAGATATCTAGGTAAAAACCCCCTCTTTCTATTTATAGCCTCGGGTGAAAAATGCACTATAGCAGATCTCAGCCGGCCGGCTGAGATGGAGGTCAAATCCAGCCGGTCGGCTGAACTTGGCCGATTTAATGGATTGCGCAGGGCAGGGGCCAGTTAGGCGGCTGGATCTTCAGCCGGGCGGCTGAGAATGACCGGTTGCATTGAAGGTGAAGCACAGGATCCAGCCGGGCGACTCGAAGTTTAGCCGGTCGGCTGAAAGTGGCCGTGTGCATTCATCTTTGATCCTTTAGCCCGCCGGTCGGCTGAAAGTGGCTGAGTGGCATTAAGTCCTGATCATTCATCCAGCCGGCTGGCTGGTTCAGGGGAAATTCCCAACCAGTCGGCTGAAATGCTATTTGTCACTTTTTGCTCCAAATCTTTGGTTTTTCCCTGAGTTTTCGTATTTAGGCTTTGACATTGGGAGGGTCTTGTTTTCTCCCTGAAACGTAGGGTAAGAAGTCAAATGACATCAAAATATCATCGGAAACGAATCAAGCTATAGTGAAAAATGGCTATTAATCAGTCAAAAACTCGACTGATCAAAACTCCACACTTAAGCTTTGTTCGCCCCGAACAAAGTATGCAAATATGTCATGGTCATGCAAATGGCGAAATGCTAGTGGTGCTATGTTTTTCGTCTATTTGCCTCACTAGCTTTCACAAGGTCTCGATCATTATTGCTAAACATGTTATTGAAGGGTAAATGACAAGTATGTACAATCTAACTAACTTCTTTTCGTAGGCGTTATAAATGCATTTAGCGTATGCATTAAGCCTTTAAACCCCTAGGCTACCCTAGTGGACGAGTTATAGTCTCGTGAGAGTTTTTAGAAAAGGGAATACTCACAAATCCCATATGCATCTGTCCCATGAGAATGACTTCAAGAGGGTTCAACCTAGGCTTGGATTTCTCAAAACAAATTCCTCACCCCAAGCTAGGACTATCGTCACAATATCATCAAAGGAACTTTTGAACTATTTGAGTACCTTTAAGGTTGTGCATTCAAGGTCATCAATACTAGAGCTATCAATCGTCTCATCCAAAGGTCTATTCATTTTCAAGGCAATACAATAGAGGTAAAGCTTTTAGTTTGCACAAAAATTGTCAATCGCTCACCTATGCTAGCTAGGGCTAGTCCATGGGTTTGCGACATTGAACTCATTCCCAAGTTTTAGGCGCTTAAACCGTAATCCATAAGGGAAGAGGAGTTCGACACTAGAGTTCTCCATAAACAAGCATAGACCAAATGATAACTCCCGTGCAAGCACATGGGTCGTCGAAGAGTCATTCCAACTAGCACACAATGCAAATGTTGAATCCCACACAAATGAATAATAGAGGAAAACATAGAGTCAAGTTTTAAGTGCTTCTTATTTTCTTTTTGAAACGGCCTTTGGCCTACAAATGCTTTCGAGAGGGAACTTTTCTTCTTAACCCCCGGCACTTGTATCATTTTGGAGCAAAACTTCTCGTGCAATTGAGAAAGTTTTTAGTCGGGGCTTTGCCTTTTTTGACCACAAACATTTTTTTTGGGGCCCATTTTTTGCCCTCTTTTGACTCCACAATTAAAACTTGACAATATGTTCAAAAAGTGTACGGAATGTGCGGGAACAAACATGAGCAATGCACCGTGTTTGAGAACTCAAGTCACCAAGGAGCATTCAAAGGGTCTAAGTTTTTCACGAAGGTTTTAAAAAGTGCTTGCTATAACTTGATCCAAGGTATTTCAACGAATATACTTAGAGAATTCGATAGATGAGAG
This sequence comes from Rhodiola kirilowii, assembly GCA_033675215.1. Taxonomy (NCBI): domain Eukaryota; kingdom Viridiplantae; phylum Streptophyta; class Magnoliopsida; order Saxifragales; family Crassulaceae; genus Rhodiola; species Rhodiola kirilowii. Next base: position 6,698,293 of record CM066193.1, on the reverse strand, counting down.
ATAGCAATAATATTGGTTCTCAAGAATACACATTCAATGGACTAGGTCGGTTCTAAGTTCAAGATCAAATAATGTGAAAAATAGGCTACATGTGATTTATAGGGATTTAGAATCGATAGTCACAAGCCTATGTGGTTAAAAACACTCTTATGTAAGGGATAAGGTGCAAAAGATGCAAGTGTCCATCTAAATTGATATGTATGGCATGAACGCATGTGAACTATGTGCATTAAACCACTCCACACTTAATTCAAGCTTAGTCCCCTAAGCGCAAAGAATGATAAAATAAAGGCGAAGGCGCATAGGAACTCCCCTCGTTTGTAGAGCCGGTGACATAACTCTTGGGAGTGAGAAATAATCTTTTGATTGCAAATGTAGACAAAGAAGGTGAGTTTTGAACATGAGAATAATATATAGGTGTATATCCTGTAGAGTAAACAGTGAAAATGGTAAACACCTTCAATAACATATGAAATGTAGCATACAACCAAAGACAAGTCAAGAGTATATCACTCAAAATGGAGCCAAAAGGTGACTTAACATCCAAGTACATGGTATGAGCAAGAAGGTATCAAGGCATAGACAAAAATAAGATCAAAATGCAATATGAGCTCAAGATGTAGCCTCATCCGCTCCCGGAGTGGTCTCCCTAGCAGAATCTCCAACTCCCTCCATTGTGGCACCAGTGAGTGGTGCGCTATCCTCTCTAATGGAACTATCCCGCTCCACCATGCCACCAGTGAGTGGGGTGCCCGCCTCCCCGGGTCAAGAAGCTAGTGTGGTAGGCAACGGGGAGACGACATGAGGGACAGAAAACTCTGGATCAACTGGAGGAGGAGCTACTGAACCACCGGGACTCCTGATCATGGATAACAGTGTGGACCGGAGCCACTCCAACTCCTGGCGAGCTCTTTGCGCCTCAGCTCTAGTACAGACCTCAAGACTGGCTAGCCCGCTCTTCAAATCAGATATATCAGAGGAGACTCGCTCTCGCCACTCAGCCCAATCATCAGTGGCGGGAGGAGGACTCTCAACAGCAGGCTCCTCGGGGGGCAACTCATCATCAGCGGGTACCTCATGCTCAGCGGCCGGTGGAGGGGAAGGGATAGGAGAGGGTGGAGGGGAAGGTGTGAGGTTGAGTCGGTAGTAGCGGTTATTCTTCAATTTGTAGGCCTCTCTCTTCCTCCTTGCCGCAATTCGAAGCTTCTCCTTGTGAGGCCTCTTGTCCTCCTCCCAAGTAACCTCATCCGCCTTGAGAAGGTGCATAGTCTGTAGATCAAGGATCCTCTTGGATGGCTTGGGGCATCCCTCATGGCCGAAGGTGAAGTTACACCCCATGATAATCAAAGTAATCAAGGAGCCACTTCCGAAGGAAAGATTCTGCAAGGACTTGCTAACAAAGCTCTCAAATCGGGAGGCGAGGATGTCAAGCCATTCAAGAGTGTATCCATACTCAATTTCCATTATCAAGTTAAGGTCGGGATAGGACACCAAGCGAGCTAGCTCCGTACGGGTATTGATCCCGATGGCGATAATGTGGTGGATCACCTTCCAAACTGGGGCAGTGATCGATGAAGAGTTATAGGAAGGGGAAAACCACTCTTGCCGTCCCGAAATCAGCTTCCAAAACCTACTCTGCTGGTGCTCGGTGAACCGATGGCTTTCATGAAAAGCAACCGGGAAATGGAGCCAATCCCGAATCGTATCCTGCTTGATTTGGAATTCCTTACCCCCAAACACAAACCTCCTGACAGATTGCTTGTCGTCAGAGCAAAATGTGCAAATAAATTTATAAGTTCGCTACTCACGACTTAACTACTGGGTAGCAAGTGGTAAGTAGGGGTCGAACCCAAGGGAATTAGGGGGATAAGCTATTCTTTGAGGCGATTGTACAGCGAGGGAGCGTGTTTTTAGGTTGATTGAGGTTTGAATGCTAACAACTAAGTGATTGGTTGGTTGGTTTTGGTTTTTGGTGTGGAAAAGTAAATGACATAAAAGTAAATACTGAAAATAAACAGGAAGACTTACAGCGGTTGTTGCGTGATCGGCAAGTCTTGCGGAACGTCAGCAGTTGATAGTGCAGTTTATACTAAGAAAGTAAAGTGCAGGTGGTGTTTTAAGTCAAGAAAAGATTCAGTTTCAGGGGCCTTGTATCATAGTTGTTTATCATTGACCGCTAATGATCATACTACGTGCTCAAAGATGAATCGAGGCTATTTCTAGCACAAGACTTGCAACATCGTTTAAAACACTTGTTCTATTTTAGACTAATTCCTCCTTTCGAAGTATCTTAGCCTTATGTGCATCCATTTGATCTTCAGTTACGATCAACCAAATGGTTTTTGAAATAGGTCGAACTCCTCAGATAAGCTTTGCCCGTTAAAGCATCCACTTACCCGAGTATGTTCACGAACCCCACGGAAGAGCTTTGCCCGTTAAAGCTTCCACTCAACCTTGGAAGTTCTAACCTGTTATATGGCACATAGAACAAGTTTTGAACACATAGAGGCACTAAGTACAGGGTCTAAAACATTTTATGACACAAGTACACTCCTTTAACCGAATAAAGAGTTTAGCTACGAATATCCATGGAAGAGGCATCATAACTAAGTACTTGAAAATGTTTTTGAAAGACAGTAAAGTAAAGTTTTCGAAAGTAAAGACAGTAAGGGAAAGGGGTGAGTACTTCAAGAACCGACAGGAGTACTCAAGAATAATAAAGTAAAGCTTGAGTACTCAAGAACCGACAAGAGTACTGAATAACGATCTACAATATTCAAGAACCAACAAGAATATTATAGATTTCAAACCAAGCTTACAAAGTACCAAAACCTTTAGAGAGATAAGTGTTTGTGAATGTGGATGATACAAATGAGAGAAGAATGGCTTGTATTTATAGCCAAAGGAGAGGGGAATGGAGGGCTAAGATGAGAGCACATGGCTCTCATCCATGGTGAGCTCCATGGAGGTAGAAGCCGCCGGTTGGAGGTCATGGGAGGAGGGGAGCTTCCTCCTTTGGTCACCTCCTCCAAAAGCCACCGGTCACATGGGGAAAAAGGATGAGTTTTGTGACGTTTTGTGACGTTTTCACAAAACTATCAGTGTATTTCAGCCCCAGACTGACTTTGGTTGTTCTTCGGTTGGATTAGTATTGAGTGATTCCACGTCAGGATCTTGAGATTTCTTCATTCAGTGTCTGATCATGACCTTCGACTGACTCGTAATATATTTGCAGCGTAAAATCCTCTCCTTAGCGTGTATTCTCTCTAGGCTCCAAAATACCCTGTAGATAAATATCGGAACTAACAAGAAAAAGTTAAATAGACAAACAGTCTAATTTAGTGGGTTTAACTGTGTTTTTTATTCGTATAATTATGGTCCATCAGATCACCCCACACTTTTAGTTGTTCGTCCCGAACAATGCTATTAAAGGGCGGCACTCTAAGTAAGCTTTTAAAATATGAAAGTTAGACTGTGGGATTCGATTTATCCTAATTCATGCATTACTTACTTATTACCAAATTGAACTGTGTAAATAAATAGAAGAAACTTGATACTTGTACCTTCGTGCTGAGATGCAAAGTATTTTGGATGTTTCGGGAGATAGCCCTTTTTAGGCTCCTGGAATACATTCTCGGGACCGTCTCGCACTATATGGTTTTCTTGTACCTTTCTCTAGCACGTGATTCGGTTCGGGTTTCAATGGTTTGGTCTTTGATTTTCTTTTGGCGAGGGACAACTTTTGTAGTGAATCGGCCTTTGGCCTTTGATTTGACTCTTTGAGTACTTCACTTTTTGTTCGTTTAAAACCTTCACAATTTTGGGGTTTTGGCCTCTTGATTTGCTTCTTTGAGCTTTTTGCTTCTTTGTGACTTGCTAGTCCATTTTCTCAAGCCTTTTTGGGAGGTCCAATCATCGCCCGCAAGCCTATGGAAATACCTCCCCGCTCCTCTCATCCTTACCGTTTCGCGCGGGTCAAGATGAGGGTCACTCATCTATTTTCTCGGCTACTTTGACTAGAGATAGGACGATCTGATTCCCGTCCTCGCCTTTTTTCTTTTTGCATAAACACTACATGGCGGAGATGACTTCAATCTTCACTGAAACCCGAAGTGCAGCCTCCACTGACTTCGAAAACCATATAGCAAAATTCAGTCCTTCGATTGCTTGCCAGCCTCTCTGGGGCAGTTTATGTCAACTGCACATCCCTAGTTTATCTCAGCACAAAGGGACAATTGAGAAGTTATATTCTAAGTTTTTAAACAGTTGAATTTTCACAAGGTTAATGCATGAATTATGATCTATCTTTTTCACATTCTTAAGTTCATATTTTCAAAAATATAATTATTACGGGAAAAGGAAAAACATGTTATTTATTTACAAAGGTGGATCTCACCCCCACACTTTTGAACGAAGGCGTGCCTTTCAGCACAACTTAGTTCAAAAGCCATGCAAGCAGATATTGTACGAGAAGGAAATGACATCAAGGAAAAGGGAAGAACAGAACTCCCTTTATTGTGTCGAATGACATGGCTTGAGGCTGGATAATCGAGGGAGTTTGGCTGGGGCCTTGAACTCTCAGCGTAGGCCTGGCTGGCTTAATGTTGCACCCAAGTCCGATTCCTGAATAGTCATTTCTTCTATGCACCAAGTGGGTGAGAGTGACTTACGGAAAAAAACTAAATGACAGAAAAATAAAAGACAGAAAGTAAGATAGGTGTCGGGTTACCTCCCGACCAGTGCACTTGTTTAACGTCGTTGGCTCAACAGTACCTTATTCCTGGATCACTGGTATGGATCCCATGGATGGCTTAGGTCGTATTTCGCCACTGATCCTGTGTTGATTTTTGCCTTGCTTTTCCTCGATTTCTTCTCGGTTTCTCTTGGTAGGTTGGAAATCTGTGTACTGAGATTTGAGATAGGCACAATGTCTGGTGGTTTCCACGTCCCTGGGCAGCCATCATAATCGTCGATGTAGAACTCTGAACTTTTGCCGCCAAATGTAAGTGATAACAAGCCTGTGCCCATGTCGATCCATGCATTGGTGGCGTAGAGAAAAGGTCGTCCCAATATAAGCGTCGGAGGTCCATCTTCGCTGGTCTCTTTTGTTTCTAATACATAAAAGTCCGCAGCAACTACGAGATCTCCTACATCGAGTATTATATCTTCGAGTACTCCAACTGGTTTGATGCATAATTTGTCTCCTAACTCGATATTTGACCTCAGTGGTTTCAATGGGCCAAGCCCCAATAAGAAATATAAGGAGTAAGGCATGGCATAGACGGTAGCCCCAAGATCGATTAAACATTTATGAATTTGGGCTTCACCAATCCCACAGGTGACTGTGAAAGCCCCCGGGTCCTTATCCCTTTGTGACTCATGTTTTGGAGTGAAGGGTTCTTCCATTATTGGGCCATTCTGTTCATCCTTTGGCTCTGGATTTGTATGATTGGTCCCTTTCAACTCCTGATCTTTTAGGTAAATGTTTTGTTCTGATGCATAGATGTCGGTTGGGAAATCCCAATTGAGATCATCTAAATCGTAATTGTTATCCCAGCCAGATGCTGGTATTTTGACGTGGGTAATTGGCGGTGGTGTCATGGTGACGGTGAATTCATAACGTCCATTGTCAGCATGCGTAACCCATGTTTTGCCATCATTGGGCCGATCTTCCTCTTGATTCCAATCAGGTCGGTACCTATGGAGGAATTGTTTGGCCGTAGGTCTGTTAGTTGTGGATCGTGATGTTTTTTCTAGTGCTACCTTCATGTTTGACTTATTCATCATACTAACATTCGTCTTTGGCTTTTGCACGGTTTGGGAAGGTAGTCGGCCAGGCTCATTAACGAGTGCGGACATTGAGGTGGCGAGCTGGGCCATTTGCTTGGTCAAATCTGATATTGCCCTGTCCGTTTTTGCCTGAAATTGGTTAAACGAATTACCCAATTGATTTACACTTCTTGCGATTTCCTTCATTGCGTTTTCAAGCAACTTGCTTGGTCCTTGCTGATTATTTGAGCTGGGGTGGTATTGATTCGATTCTCTTTGCTGGTATTGGCTTGTTGATGGAGCGTTCTGGTTATACTGCCGGTGGGGGGTTGGTAGAATGACTGAGCTAGTTGAGGGACAGCTGGTTGTGTTTCCTTCTGGGGATAGCTGTTGTTACGCTAGCTCGGGTTGGTTGTTTGACCATACTGTCTGTTTTGTCCGGCTCTGTCGTTGCTGTTGTTGTTGTATCCTTGGTATCCTCCCATTGCATTTACTTCTCCTAGTTCTTCTGCTATTAATGTTGGGCATGCATCAGTCTTGTGGTCCGTAGAACCACAAAATTCGCAAGGCTTTACTTGAACTGGTTGTCTTCGCAGGATCTGAATCATCATCTCCTTTATTTGTTTCATCTCTTCTGGCATAGAGCTCATTGATGTTTCAGCTTTTGCCACATTCTTTGTTCGGGAAAATTCTTCCTGCCGAGTTGTCTCTTCTCTGAACCGGGCATTTTCAGCAACGTTGGTGATGAGATTTCTTATGCCTCTTAGTGATAGATTCATCATGGATCCTCCAGCTGAGGCATCTAGAAGCATTTTGTCTAAGGGTCTTAATCCATCAATGAGGTATTCGATGATGAGTTTCTCGGACAGTCCAAGGGTACATCAGCTTCTTTCCAGGTGGTTGAATTTCTCCAGGTAGTCGTGCATGGTTTCATTGGGCCCCTGCTTGATGTCTTGTAGTTGCCTCCTTACTTGCATTGCTATTCCTGCTGGGTAGTATTTGTCTAAGAACTTCTTCTGCATCTGAGCCCGTGTTCTGATGCTACCGGAAGGTAATGAAAGGAACCAGTCGTTCGCCGCGTCAATGAGGGAAAAGTAGAATGCTTTTAACTTGAAGTCGTCTACACTCACTCGATTGGGTTTTAGATTTTGGCAAATGCCGTGTAAGCGTTGGAGATGAGTTGTTGCTGATTCTCCATGAGCTCTTGAGAACTTGGGCAAGCTATGGGCCACTGATGCGTTGATGGTAATATATTCCAGTTTAGGGCCCTCGCAGATGCACCATGGTTGCGTTTCGAAATCTGAGGCATTCAGCTCTCCCATCGTAGGTGCGCTGTAAATGTTATTCCCATAGTAGTCGTCAAAGACAGGTTCTTGCCTAGGCATTTGTCGAGGTTGAGGGTGTGGGCGATGTATAGGGGGTTGCACTGGACTAGCTACATTTCGGTCCTCGGGTGGTCCTTGGTTTCGTCGGGCGGCTTAGACAAGTTTCCAAATCCGAATATGGAAACTTCCAACTTCTGTCCACTGATGTGCAACCGCCTTGATCTTCCAACGGTCGACTAGGTTTCCTAATCTGATTTAGGAAACACTTCTTCTGCTTCAACTTGTTCTAGGACAGTTGTCTCTTCCAGTCTTGAACAACAGCTAGAACAATTATACTAAGTTTTGCCAAACTACATGCCATATAAACTAACAGAACATATTTCCTTGATGATAACGCACTGTGAAGCTGATGTTGTGACAACACCTATTTCAATTTTCACTCTTCACGCCAAGCCTCGTAATAGAAATATTGGGGTTCAAAATGGAAATCATAAGGGTGGTGGTATGGATGCTTTAGGGGAGAAAATAGCATCTGGTACAAAGAAGACTTGCTGGGTATTACAGCGGATTGATGTCTCAAAAACATTTAGTGAGATAACTGTGGTGTTTAGGTTTGTGGATGAAAATTTTCTTAATAACTTTTGCTCCGATTTGTGGCTGAAGAAGTATGGGATAAGGCAATGTCTGTCAACTTTTGAGATGATAAAGTTTGCAGGGTTTCTTATTGCGAGTATTCACATTGGTGAAACAACAGACAATTGTGAACTTAATATGGAGAACAGAGTGTACCAACAACGGCTTATGGAGCAAAGCTGCGATCTCTTGGTTTCGTGGATACTTGGCAGTATCTTTAAACATACAAACGCGGTTCCTGAAATATCTGCTTTCTTTAGGGACCCCATCTCATATAAGGCATTTAATGACTCACTCAGAGTGACATTTTCCAATTTGCAAGAAGTCAGTAGCAAGACATTGATGAAGAAATTTCAATATTATGGTGAGGTTGTTGACCGTGTGTTTGAAATGTTGTCTACCTCAGTTGGCACTTATTTCAGGGGTGATGATTTTGGCAAGACAATGGTTGTCTGGTTTCATGATGAATTTAAGAGATGTGGAGATATGTGTCATCTAAGGGATGAGAAAATTAAAAAGGGGTTATCATCAACTGCTCATGATTCTGATAATGCTGAAGCTTGTTGGATCACCTCACATCCAAGTCTAGGATCATTGAAAACCGTTGGCATGTTTTGTCCAAATGAGAAATTCCTGGGTGTGGTTGCTTCCACTTTAAATGGGTATTTAATACATCTTTACAACGGGATAGGTCAACCAATCCTTGTCTACATGGGTGTTGAAAGGTATGCGCCACCAGCACAAGTTCGAATTGATTCCCACAACAAAGTCATTTTCAAGAGGGAGTTTGCATGGAATCTTCTTGCTTTAGTATTTACTTGGAGACGCAAGTTTTTGATGTTTTCATTGTCAAGGCCACCGGAAGTCAATGACCTTAAGGACAAGATCAAATTCAAGGGGATGGAATGATGCAGGCCGAAATATGGGCTTATTATTAGTATTGAATAAATGGGCTAAGATTATATGAGTATAAAAAGAAAGGGAATGTAAGAAAGGAAATCAACAAATGAATATCAATTCCTATCCCAATTTCTCTGTCTTCTCATCCCTTTTCTTCTCAAACCCTAAATCTCCCTTCATCCTCTCTTCCCCATATCCCCTTCTATTTGTAACGATCTTCATCAAATATCCCAGCCGCAACAAAAACCTTTAGAGAGATAAGTGTTTGTGAATGTGGATGATACAAATGAGAGGAGAATGGCTTGTATTTATAGCCAAAGGAGAGGGGAATGGAGGGCTAAGATGAGAGCACATGGCTCTCATCCATGGTGAGCTCCATGGAGGTAGAAGCCGCCGGTTGGAGGTCATGGGAGGAGGGGAGCTTCCTCCTTTGGTCACCTCCTTCAAAAGCCACCGGTCACATGGGGAAAAAGGATGAGTTTTGTGAGGTTTTGTGACGTTTTCACAAAACTATCGGTGTATTTCAGCCCCGGACTGACTTTGGTTGTTCTTCGGTTGGATTTGTATTGAGTGATTCCACGTCAGGATCTTGAGATTTCTTCATTCAGTGTCTGATCGTGACCTTGGACTGACTCGTAATATATTTTCAGCGTAAAATCCTCTCCTTAGCGTGTATTCTCTCTAGGCTCCAAAATACTCTGTAGATAAATATCGGAACTAACAAGCAAAAGTTAAATAGACAAACAGTCTAATTTAGTGGGTTTAACTGTGTTTTTGATTCGTATAATTATGGTCCATCACCTCCAAACTCTATAATCCTCCACATCTCTACCCTTCTCAAATGAGCATAAAAACTCCTCCACTACCCTTTGGTAGGACCCCGGATCATCAAAAACCACATAATCAAGTCCAGCACGATTCAATTTAATACGTACCTCATTCGCCACCTCATCTCTAAGTATACTCATGTCGGGGTAGAGGGTCGCTATGGCATTTTCCATTCTCTTTGATGCGTTCATAGTTCTCCACATGTTTGGCATTTGTGAATGCGAGGGGCTCGGAGAAGGGATAAGGAGTGGGAGACGGTAATGGACCTTCCAATGGCCCTTCTCTCACCACGATGGGCACAAGTGTAGTAATGGGAGCAGCAGCTGGTGCGGGCGAGGGTACTCGAGGCATAGGTGGTGATGGCGCTCGATGAATAGGAGGAGCCGTCGCCTTCTTCTTTGGTTTCTTGGTGGTGGAGGAAGTACCCTTCAAAGACTTGCTCTTTTTAAGTGGAGGGCTAGGCGAAGGTGGAGGTGGAGGAGATTCCATTTCCTCGTCCGAGCTAGGATCTCTCAGCGAAGCCCTCATTGGCTTCCTTTTGCGAATGATGAGAGCCGTGGTATCCTCATCGCTAACGTACGGCTCTTCGATCCAAATGTCCCTTGATGACTCTTGGGCAATTCCCTTGCCTTTTGCCTTTGATTTGGAAGATGAACCAGCTTGAGGCATGATTGGAATGCAATGGGAAAGACTGAGATTGCTGATGATAGATTTGAGCTTATCGGCTGGGTTGAGGCCATGTTTCAACTGGGCGGCTGAGATATCAATTTCTAGGGCAGAAATTGAGGTCGCTAGACTTGGCTCACCGGACGAGGGTGAGGCCTGGGGTTTGCAATCGGGAAGATGGTTAGTTGATTGGTGGAAGAATCGGGTGTGTTTGATGGCTGGATGGGCAGATCGGCTATGGTGAGGTTTTCCGATCGGGAACAGAGATGTGGGAGAAGCAGGCGAGGGGTGGTGGCTAGGTGATGGCTGGATGAAGGTCGGGCAATGGCGAGGGAGTGGAAGGTCTGGTCGGATGGAGCGGCAAGTCTTGGCTAAGGTCGGGCGAAGTCGGGATCGGTGGAGGGTTTTTGGGATTCGACGGAAGTGAGCAGGAAAGAAGGATGAGGGGCTTGGATAAGTGAATCTCAGCCGGTCGGGTCGATTCTTAGTTGACCGGCTGAAACCAGCCGATTGTAATTGAAATGTGAAGTTTGGATAAGTGCATCTCAGCCAGTCGGGTCGATTGTTAGCCGACCGATTGAATCTGGCAGAGTCGAATGGTTTACAATGAGACTTCTCAGCCAGTCTAGTCAAGGTTCAGCCGGCCGGCTGAAACCGGCCAATTCATACGATTCCAAAGGTTGCTGTCAGTCGGTCAGCTAGATAGAGCGGATTTATCAGCCGGTCGGCTGGGATCTGGACTTCAATAATTTTCTTGAATTTTGATTTCAAAGATCCTTCCATTCTAGCTTGAACCCAACTTCACACTTAAGCCTAGGGATGCACATTTTTAGACCGGACCGGAAAACCGGACCGAACCGGACCGAATTTTACGGGTCGGTCCAAGACCGGACCGTAAAATTCCGGTCCGGTCCGGTCCACGGTCCATACTTTTCAGAAATTCCGGTCCATCGGTCCGACCCGGACCGTAAAATTCCGGTCCGGTCCGGTCCGGGTCCGGTCCGGACCGTAAAATGAAGGGTATTCGGTCCAATCCGGTCCACTTTTTACACAAAATCCGGTCCCGGTCCGGTCCCGGTCCATATATACCCCGGTCCGGTCCGGTCCACGGTCCAAACTTTTGAAAAATTCCGGTCCACCGGTCCGGACCGGACCGTAAATTCCGGTCCGGTCCGGTCCGGTCCGGACCGGACCGTAAATTCCGGTCCGGTCCGGTCCGGTCCGGACCGGATGTGCATCCCTACTTAAGCCAAACCCAACTCTACAAATCAATCTAAATTCACGCACTCTTCACCAAGAGATCACTAGCATTCATATGATTTTTGAAAGAAAGAGCAAGCTAGGATCAGACACTCCACACTTAAGACATCACCATCATGTAGAAATTTCATGCAAGCACAATTCCACACCAAGCACATCTAATCATGCATTTTTGATCATCCTAGCACCAAGTTCACATTCAAAGTTCAATGCACGCATGCCAAACATGTAAGAGATTAATTGTGCATAGATGGACAACTCACAAACCGGGTGACCTCCCGTAAGGGCCTAGTTTAACGTCTTGGCAAAGACCGAGCCGAATCTCTTCTCAAGAAACACACTTGAGGAGTCCTTTGCTAGGATCCCTCCTCAAGCGGATTTGTTGCTCTTTCATGGGTCGGTCAAAGAGTAAGTTCCATTATGCTCATCCCGAGGTTGTTCACAATAGTGCTTGAGCCTTTGTCCGTTTGCCTTAAAGATAGGTCATTCATCATTGAGTAACTCTACATGGTCATGTTTATGAGGTTTGTGAACAATGAAAGGACCGCTCCATCGACTCCTTAGTTTTCCCGGGAAGAGCTTGAGCCTAGAATTGAAAAGTAGGACCTTGTCTCCCTTTTTGAATTCACAGCGGAAAATTTTCTTGTCATGCCATTTCTTTATCTTTTCCTTGTAGATTCTAGCACTCTCATAAGCTTCATTCCTTATTTCTTCTAACTCATGGAGTTGAAGGACCCTATTTTCTTCCGCATTTTGTAAGTCCATGTTAAAGTATTTAACTGCCCACATTGCCTTATACTCCAATTCAACCGGCAAATGGCATGGTTTCCCATATATGAGGCGCTATGGAGACATCCCAATGGGGGTTTTGTAGGCGGTTTGATAGGCCCATAATGCATCATATAGCTTTGATGACCAATCTTTCCTTGAGCTTCCCACCGTCTTTTCTAGAATTGCCTTAATTTCCCGATTCGAGATCTCTACTTGCCCACTTGTTCATGGATGATATGGCGTTGCTACCTTGTGGCTTACCCCATACTTGGGAAGAAAGGCTTCAAAATGTTTTTCCTTAAAGTGTGAACCACCATCACTAATGACGATTTTTGGAACTCCAAACCTCGGGAAAATTATCTTCTTGAAAAGCCTTGTAACAACCTTGGCATCACAAGTAGGGGAGGAGATGGCCTCTACCCATTTAGAAACATAATCAACCGCGACCAATATATATTGATTTCCATATGAGGACGGGAAGGGACCCATGTAGTCTATACCCCAAACATCAAATATTTCAACCGGAAGAATGCTTTGTTTGGGCATTTCATGCCTCTTAGAAATATTTCCCGACCTTTGGCATTGGTCACAAGCTTTGACGAATTCATAAGCGTCACTAAAGAGGGTAGGCCAATAGAATCCACTTTGTAGGACCTTTGACGCCATTTTTGCTCCACTACCATGTCCTCCATACTGAGATGAATGACAATGGTATAGGATATTCCTCATCTCTTCTTCGGCGACACAAGTCCTATATATCCCGTCCGCGCAAAGTCTATACAAGAATGGTTCATCACAATAATACCTCTTCGTCTCAGATAAGAATTTCTTCTTTTGATGGTGATTCATGTTGTGAGGTATGATCCCACACACTACAAAGTTTACCATATCCGCATACCATGGGAGGGCTTCCGCTTCCACTCTCATTAGTTGCTCTCCAATGAAACGTCATCTACAAGGCTAGTGTTTTCTTTGAGTTCTTCATTTCCTTCAAGCTTAGATAAATGATCGGCGACAAGATTTTCCACTCCCTTCTTATCCTTGATCTCAATATCAAATTCTTGGAGCAAGAGGATCTATCTTATTAGCCTGGGCTTGGAGTCCTTCTTCGACAAAAGATATTTGATTGCCGCGTGGTCGGTGAAGACTATGGTCTTTGATCCCACAAGGTATGGACGAAACTTGTCGAAGGCATACACAGTGGCAAGGAGTTCTTTTTCGGTTGTGGAATAATTCAATTGAGATCCATTTAATACCTTGCTAGTGTAGTGAATGGCGTGAAGTTTCTTGTCCACCCTTTGGCCGAGAACCGCTCCAATAGCATAATCACTTGCATCACACATGAGCTCAAAGGGCAAATCCCAATTCGGAGGTTGAATAATGGGAGCCAAGACCAATGCCTTCTTTAACTTCTCAAAGGCCACCAAGCATTCTTCATCAAACCAAAATTTGGTGTCATTGCATAATAAGTTCGTTAAAGGCCTTGCAATCTTTGAGAAGTCCTTAATAAATCTTCTATAAAAGCCGGCATGGCCTAAAAAGCTTCTTATACCTCTAACATCCTTTGGAGGTGCCAATTTTTCCATAACTTCCACTTTAGCCTTATCCATCTCGATTCCTCTTTTTGAGACCAAGTGTCCAAGCACTATGCCTTCCTGCACCATAAAATGACATTTTTCCCAATTTAGCACAAGATTCGTCTCAATACATCTTTTCAAAACTTTTGCGAAGTTGGCTAGGCAATCATCAAATGAGGAACCATAAAAAGAAAAATCATCCATAAACACTTCCATAATTTCCTCAATAAATTCCAAAAATATAGCCATCATGCATCTTTGAAATGTGCCCGGTGCATTACAAAGCCCAAAGGGCATTCGCCGATAGGAAAATGTTCCATATGGACAAGTAAAAGTAGTCTTTTCTTGATCTTGTGGATGAATAGGGATTTGGAAGAATCCACTATATCCATCAAGATAGCAAAAGTAATCATGCTTGGCTAGTCTCTCTAACATTTGATCAATAAAGGGAAGTGGGAAGTGATCTTTCTTAGTGGCTTTGTTAAGTTTTCGGAAATCTATGCACATACGCCAACCCGTGACGGTTCTAGTTGGTATTAACTCATTTGTATCTTTTTTCACAACCGTCATGCCCTACTTTTTGGGTACCACATGTATGGGACTCACCCAATTAGAGTCCGCAATAGGGAAAATGATTCCCGCATCAAGCATTTTCAAAATTTCCTTTTTAACTACTTCACCAACAATGGGATTAAGTCTCCTAGCATGCTCTCTTGATGGTTGATCCCCTCTACTGAGTGTACCCTTGAGCAACAAGCCTGGTTTTGTTTCTCATAATGTTCCCACTTTCATCAGTCTTATTCTTGAATATCCACTTTGTTCCAATGATGTTGACTCCACTTGGACGAGGAACAAGATCCCTTACATTCTTACGAGAGAATTTAACCGTGAATGTTGGAAAAGTTGTTGTGCATGCAGATTTTTATGTCTTGCAGATGGAGGACACCCAGACTAAGGAGTTGCCAACACTCATTCTCGAACGACCTATCTTGTTTGCTATGAAGGCGGAGATTGATGTCGCTGAGGGTATTATAATCCTCAAATATGGTGGCAAGATGGTTGAGTTTCGTATCCTTGAGGATGACCACCAGCCCTGTGCGGGGAAACCACCTGAGATAGCTGGTAAAACTTGTTTTAATAATATAACTGTTGAATTGTTGCGTTTGATTCAGGGTGTCAGTGAGCAGATAAAAGTAACAAGGAAAACATGCCCACCAGATGAAAAGCGAGTAAAGAAACAAAAGTGTGGGGTGAGTGCGCAAAAGTGGTGGACACCTAAAGAAAAAAACTGGAGATCGAAGCCACCTGATGGCAGGCGGAGCATTGAGAAACGATTAACTTGTGGACGTGCTGAGGAGAGGAGCATGCTGAGCGGTAAGTTTGACTTGGAGCAGCCGTGGGATTCTAACTTGTGATCCCTAAAGAGGTAATGTCCAGCCAAGGACGTAAAACAAAGGCGCTTACCGGGAGGCAACCCGGTGTGTTTTACCTTACACATGTTAGGAGTAGGTTAATTAGTGGAATTGGGAATCTGATAATGCGCCCCGAGTGCATTTCTTTTTATTTCTGGTGGGTTCAGGTGATTAAATGAAGAAAAGAATTCTACATCAGTGCAGTTGGCGCACGTCTGAACATTTATTTGCACGGACGTCTATAAAATTATTGCTAAATCAAGAGACGTCCGCGGCCGAAAATGATGAAGGCATCCGCGGTGCATCGCAGAGGGTAAATCGCAGCCACCGCCACCACCAGACTATTAGGGGAGTACCAGTTCCTTCATTTTTTTATTTTTTTATTGTCTTTTGTTTTTATTTGAGTCTGTTTTGTTGTTCGTCTTATCTCTTGAGTTGTACCGTGAGGACACGAGTCAATTTAAGTGTGGGGTGGGATGTTATAGAGTCAGTCGTGTGTCGTGTCTTTTTTTAAATTTTTATGTTTCAAGTATGTGTCTTGATGAACTCGTGATGAACAGATGATGTACTGCTATGCTTTCTGATATGTCGAAATCCTATTTCTAGCTTTGTATGACTATTGTGCTCATTTGACTAAAAATGCGAAATTTCAAAAATTTCGATGCTTTGTTCTTGTGAGTTGTAATACACAGGGATGTGGAGTTGACAGAAATGTCCTAGAAAGGTACGGCAAATTGTAGGAAAATCTTAGTTTTTGGTTCTGATGATTGAGAAAAGCGGTGGAGGTTGACGCTTCACTAGCCTAGTCCTGAGAGTAGCTCCGTCACCAAGTATACAAGTTTATTCATGCGTTCGCAGTGGTGGCGGGACAGAGAAAATGAACTGTCCATCTCTAGTCGAAGTAGCTGGGAATGGGTGGATAACCCTTACCTTGCCTCATGCAGAAAAGACGAGGATGAGAAAAGAGCGGGACGCACTCCTATGCTGTTATCCGGAGGCGATGATTGGAGTGGTTCAAACGCGCAAAATGATTATGTGGACAAGAAACAAATTCAAAAGCCGAAGGCAAACCATCAAGTAGAAAAAAAGAAAAAAAAATTAGAAATCTGATTGATTCAAGCAAAGATGTGCCGTTTATCAAAGTCCATATAACTTAAAGAATTCAAGACTCAACGGTATGAAAGCAGTGAATTAATCATGTGTCAGAGAAAGCCGCTGACTCGATCTAAAGACCAAAACTCAGAAAAGAATGCAATGTCCGTGGTACCTATAGGGGACTATCTCCCAATCATCCAAGGTCATTTGGATTTCAACTCGCGAGGTAACAAGTATCAAAAATCTATCTATACTCGCATTGTTAGAATCTTAAGCATGATAAGGTTAATGGCTGGATTTGGGATTGAGATGTAAGGATTTTCATGACTAGTACATTGTAATTCGTTTCGTGGCTTTGTTCTTGTTCGGGACGAACAAGTTCACCTCCATATTGCGATGAATGACAATGGTATAGGATATTCCTCATCTCTTCTTTGGCGACACAAGTCCTATATATCCCGTCCGCGCAAAGCCTATACAAGAATGGTTCTTCCCAATAATACCTCTTCGTCTTGGATAAGAATTACTTCTTTTGATGGGGATTCATGTCATGAGGTATGATCCCACATACTTCAAAGTTTACCATGTCCGCATACCATGAGAGGGCTTGCGCTTCCACTCTCATTAGTTGCTCTCCAATGAAAGCGTCATCTACAAGGGTACTGTCTTTTTTGAGTTCCTCATTTCCTTTAAGCCTAGATAGATGATCGGCGACAAGATTTTCCACTCCCTTCTTATCTTTGATCTCAATATCAAATTCTTGGAGCAAGAGCATCCACCTTATTAGCCTCAACTTGGAGTCCTTTGATCAGAGATATTTGATTGCCGCATGGTCGGTGAATACTATGGTCTTTGATCCCACAAGGTATGGACGAAACTTGTTGAAGGCATACACAATGGCAAGGAGTTCCTTTTCGGTTGTAGAACAATTCATTTGAGCTCCATTTAAAACCTTGCTCGTGTAGTGAATGGCGTGAAGTTTCTTGTCCACCCTTTGTCCAAGGACCGCTGACGGATGCACAGTCGTCGTGTGCAAACGTCAAGAATAAATTTATAAGTCCGCTACTCGCGACTTTACTACTGGGTAGCAAGTGGTAAGTAGGGGTCGAACCCAAGGGAATTAGGGGGATAAGTGTTCTTTGAGGGGTTGTACAGGGAGGGAGCGTGTTTTTAGGTTGATTGAGGTTTTAGTGCGAAAAAGTAAGTGTTTTTTTGTTGGTTTTGATTTTTAGTGCGGAAAAGTAAATGATAGAAAAGTAAATACTGAAAATAAAAGAGAAGACTTACAGCGGTTGTTGCGTGATTGGCAAGTCTTCCGGGAGGTGAGCAGTTGATAAGGCAGTTTATACTAAGGAAGTAAGTGCAGGTGGTGTTGAAATCTAAGGAAGGCAATCGGTTTTAGGGGCCTTGTATCATAGCCTGTTTATCATTGACCTTTAGTGATCCTACTAAGTATTCAAACGTGTATCAAGGCCATTTCATGCGCTCGATTTGCACACAATGTCTAGCCCATTTCAAGGTCGTAGAGCACTTGTTCTATTCAGACTAGCACCCCATTTCAAGGTATACTAGCCTATGTGCATCCATTTGATCAATCATTTCCGATCAAACCAAATGGTGTTTAAAAGAGATCGAACTCCTCAGATAAGCTTTGCCATTTCAAGCATCCACTTATCCGAGTATGTTCACGAACCCCCACGGAAGAGTTTTGCCATTTCAAGCATCCACTCAACCTTGGAAGTTCTGACCTAATATATGGCACATAGAACAAGTTTTGAATACAAAGAAGAGGCACTAAGAGTATAGCCTAAAACATTTTATGATACAAGTACACCCCTTCAACCGAATGAAGAGTTTAGCTACGAATATCCATAGAGGTGGATACCATAGCTAAGTACTCGAGGGTTTTTGAAAAACAGAAAGTAAAGGAGAATACTCAAGAACCAACAGGAGTATTCTCAAAAACTACTAGAATACTCAAGAACCAACAGGAGTATTATAGATTTCAAACAAAAGCGAACAAAAGTGCCCAAAAGTCTAGAGAGATAAGTGATGTGTTGTGTGAAGATGGGATTGTGGATGGGATGATGATTACAAAGGAGGGGAGGTTGTATTTATAGGCCAAGGAGGAGGAGAAGATGTGGTGGAGGATGAAGACACATGGCATCTCATCCATGGAGGAGCTCAAAGCCGCCGGTCCCCTTGGAGTTTTCCTCCTTAGCCGCCGCCCATGTGGCTTGCAAGGAGAGGAGGAGAGGAGTTTGTGATGGAGGAGCCGCCGGCTAGGTGGCATGAGGAGAGTGGTTTGTGAGTTTTGTGAAGTTTTCACAAAACTATCGGTTCATTTCTGCTCCGGACTGACTCTGGTTGCTCTTCGGTTGGACTTGTTTTGAGTGATTCCATGTCAGGTTCATGATATTTCTTCAGTCGGCATCTGGTCGTGACCTTGGAATGACTCGTAATATATTTTCAGCTTAAAAACTCCTCCTTAGCCCGTATTCTCTCTAGACTCCAAAATACCCTGTAGATAAATATCGGAACTAACAAGCAAAAGTTAAATAGACAAACAGTCTAATTTGGTGGGTTTAACTGTGTTTATGATTCATACAATTATGGTCCATCAACCGCTCCAATAGCGCAATCACTTGCATCACACATGAGCTCAAATGTCAAATCCCAATTTGGAGGTTGAATAATGGGAGCCGAGCCCAATGCCTTCTTTAACTTCTCAAAGGCCACCAAGCATTCCTCATCGAATCGGAATTGGTGTCATTGCATAATATGTTCGTCAAAGGCCTTGCAATCTTTGAGAAGTCTTTAATAAATCTTCTATAGAAGTCGGCATGGCCTAGACAGCTTTTTATCCCTCTAACATCCTTGGGAGGTGGCAATTTTTCAATAACTTCCACTTTAGCCTTATCCACCTCGATTCCTCTTTTTGAGACCAAGTGTCCAAGCACTATGCCTTCCTGCACCATAAAATGACATTTTTCCCAATTTACCACAAGATTCGTCTAAATACATCTTTTCAAGACTTTTGCCAAATTTGCCAAGCAATCATCAAATGAGGACCCATAGACAGAAAAATCATCCATAAACACTTCAAAAATTTCCTCAATAAATTCTGAAAAATAGCCGTCATGCATCTTTGAAATGTGGCTGGTGCATTACAAAGCCCAAAGGGTATTCGCCGATAGGTAAATGTTCCATAGGGACAAGTAAAAGTAGTCTTTTCTTGATCTTGTTGATGAATAGAGATTTGGAAAAATCCACTATATCCATCAAGATAGCAAAAGTAATCATGCTTGGCTAATCTCTCTAACATTTGATCAATAAAAGGAAGTGGAAAGAGATCTTTCTTAGTGGCCTTATTGAGTTTTCGGAAATCTATGCACATGCGCCAACCGGTGACTGTTCTAGTTGTGATTAACTCATTTTTATTATTTTTCACAACCGTCATGCCCCCTTTTTGGGTACCACATGTATGGGACTCACCCAATTAGAATCCGCATTAGGGAAGATGATTCCCGCATCAAGCATTTTCAAAATTTCCTTTTTAACTACTTCACCAACAATGGGATTAAGTCTCCTAGCATGCTCTCTTGATGGTAAACTATCATCCTCCATATTAATTCTATGCATGCACAAATTAGGACTTATCCCCTTCAAATCATCAATAGAATAGCCAATAGCATCTTTGTGCTCTCTAATCACATCAAGCAATCTCGAAGTCTCATTATCATTCAAGGAGGCATTCACAATAATGGGCAAAGTAGAATTGGGGCCTAAGAACTCATACATTGGGCTTGTTGGTAGAGCTTTTAACTCTACCGAACAAGACTCCTTACCTTTGTCGATTTGAGTTTCCTCTTGACCTTCGTCATCCAAGATATCCCAACAATCAACATGCTTCGGGAGCTCATAATCAAGGTTAATTTCATTCATAAGCAAGTTCGGCACTTCATATACTTCATAAGCACCAACAAGGTCTATATAATTGCAACTCATGGTAGAACTAGGACCTTTTTGTTCCTTTTCTTGATTAAATTCAACTTCCTCATCACCTACTCTCATGGTAATTGACCCTTTAGTGGTATCAAATATAGCTCTCATGGTCATTATCCTCTTCCATCTTCAACACAACAAAATCACCCGGAATATAGAAATTCCTTACTCTAACCGGGATAGCCTTAAGAACTCCTTAAAGAAATCTTGAGGAGCGGTTCGCGAGTCTTAAAATAATTTGTGTTGGTTTAGGCTCACTCATGTTTAATTTCTTACACAAAGAATAAGTCATCAAAGATATGCTAGCACCCAAGTCACACATAGCACGTAATAACATCTTTTAGAAATCTCGCATAGGATGGGGCTTTAGTGATTACCTCGGTGAAGGGCATAGTAACATAGAGCTTCCTCATCATTTCGACGAATTTCGAGAATTGCTTGTCATTGCTCTTTTTCTTTAGCCTTTGTGGGAAAGGGATAGGAGGGGTGTAAGCTTTAAGTTCATCCTTCTCTTTTTCCACTACTTTTTCCTTTTGGTTTTGAGGGTTAGGGACCTCTTCATCTAACTCTTCCATTTTGGCACTAGCTTGGCCTCCAAGGTCAAAAGAAAATTTCTTCTTCTTTGGTTGCTCATCCTCTAGCTCTTTGCCACTCCTTAGCGTAACCGCATTACAATGCTCTCTTTGCCCTTGCTCGGGTCGAGCCGGCAATTTTTCTTGTGCCCTCGTAGATGATTCGGTTTGTTGAGCTATTTGGTTCTCAAGCATCTTGTTATGGGTCTCCAACCTTTCAAATTTGGTTTGCATATCCATCAATTGTGCTTTGACCCTTTCTTGAGAAATACGAGATTGTTCTCGGTCTCGCTTCATTTCGAGGAGCACGGCCATCATAGGATCCATATTGGAGGGCTCATTTGAAGTTCGGGGAGAATGGTCAACTTGTTGGTAAGGCTTTGGAGCTTGAGCTTGATATTGTTGCCCTTGATATTGGTTCCTTGGTTGGAATTGATTCTTTGGTGGGAAAGCCTGATTAGTGGAAGTGGGCTTAGGACCAAATCCGGGAGGTGTAGGACCCAAATCGGGATGAGTGGGATTTGTAGTCTTGTATGAGAAATGCGGGTGATTCTTCCCAACTGAGGAAAACCTTGGCATAGTATAATTAGATTGGAAATTTTGGCCTTGAGTGACACTAGCTCCATACTCTCTATCTTGGTTTCCACCAACATAATTTGCTTCTTCATACCCGATTCTATGTCCATCCCTTTGAACCAAAGGGCAAGAGTTGGTTTCATGCTCATAGACTTCACAAATGTCACAACCTTGGCTCGTTAAGTGGTCTCTCTCCGGGTGTTTCAATTTGAATACTTCATCCGAGAGGTTCTCAAATTCTTTCCTTAGGGCATCATAGTCACTTGTGCTCACGGCCTTTACTTCGTGCCTTTCTCCTTTTCTTCTTGGGTTTCCTCTTTCACTTCCCCACATGAAGTAGTTATTCGTAATCTTTTCGATCTCCGCATATCCTTCATGAGGTTCAAGCTCCATTATAGCTCCTCCGGCGGCGGTATCAAGTGCAAGCCGCGAGGGACCGTCTACACCATGATAGAAGGTATGGAACACAAGGAGGTTATCTATGTTTTGGTGCAGGCAAAGCCTTTGATACTTGATGGGGCATATTTATATGACTCATAAAGTAGTACAAAACCCACCAAATAAGACATTTGGTCATACGAACAAGTGCTTGTTAATGCCATTTTGTGTATATAAGCTATTTTGGAGTCTAAAGAGGAAACACGCTTAAAAGGGAGATTGGTGACCAAAAAGCACACCAAGCATTTCGGGCCGAGAAGTCGCAATCAGGGCCCGAGGAAAATCGACCATGGCCCGAGGAAATACAGCCAGGCCCAAGAGGTCTCGACCAGGGACCGAGAAACCCAGTTGGGGACCGAGGAAACTCAACCAGGTACCCAGGCCCGCAATCGAGAAGTGCTGAGGCCCGCGTCCGAGAACCTCACGTCCCTGACCGAGAACCAGTATCAAAGAAAACCAGGTCCCCGCCAGAGACCCTTTCCGAGGCCCGCGTCCGAGAAACCAGGTCCCCGCCCATGCATCACCCAGGCCACGCCCAAGCTGGCTAGCACTGAATTCAAGTTGCCCGGGCAAATGAGCTGATCTGACGAATCCACCTCGAGCAAAGTGATCAAAATGGAAAATAAGGTGGACAATGTTGGAAAACCAAGGAGAACACCTGGGCAGATTGGCAGTTGCTCCAATTCCAAAGCAAAGGCCCCGCGCGCATAGGCACCGAAACTAAGTCGCTCGACCAAACCATAGAATCTGGCAAATCTGGCTCAACCAAAGTGTTTTAAATGCCCAATAACTTGGACAATCTCACTTCCCAGACAAAACGCCCGAGTGGAACCAGCTCAAGCCCGATCAATGCCAAACTAGGGCAATTTCACCCGTTTTGAGATTTCGACCATGTTCCGGGCAGAATTTGGCTTAGCATCCTTCTTGAGATCATCTTAAAATGACTTTGTCGTTTAGAATACACTCTCCAAAATCCAAGAAGCTCCGACCAAAGCTCCGGCCATATTCCGGCGAACTCCGGCCAACCTCCGGTGATGCTCCGATCAAGCTCATATCCTCACGACCATGCTCCGGTCATTTCTTGCTCCGGCCACACTCCGGCGAAGTCCAAACAAATCCAAACGACTTCTTGTCCAGTTGGACTTACTATTCACTTCGGTTTGCATTTGGAGTTCGGTTGCATTGGGATCCAACTAGAGGTGGCTTTGGAGAGGCCATGTGCAAGTTGCCAAGTGGTTGGCTCTTAGAAGCAAAGCCATGTGCAAACACAAGTGGGGAGGTTCTTAGCCTCTTCCACAACCCATATGGGTGGCATATGGGCGAGCCAATCAAATGGCTAGCTTTTGGGATATTTCTCAATGCAAACTTAGTCTCCAAGTCTTCCCTAGCCTATAAATAGAGGCCTTGCCTCATGTAATAAGAGTCCTTCGAATTCACAAGTCTTTAGGGAGTTGAGAGCTTATCTCTCTTCTCCATTTCGTTTTCAATACAAACACACTTTTGTTCTTTGTTCTTCACTTGTTCTTGAGCTTCAAGCTCTTACTTTCCAGCCAAGCACTTTACTTTCCTTGTTCTTGATTTGGAGCTCCTCTCCCTCACTTTACATGTCAAAGCTTTTGGGTTTTCTTTACTTTCCTTGTTCTAGCCAAAACTACTTGTATTCCTTGACATGAATACAAGTAGTTAAAGCTAAGTTCTTGTTACAAAAGCTCACGGTTTCATTTCCTTTACTTTCTTGTCAAAACCGAAGTCCTCTTTTTACTTTCCTTGTTCTTGTTTTCTTGTGTAAGTATGGTGCTTGTATTCCTTCCATGGATACAAGTAGCTAAGCATATTCGGTCAAGGGGTGTTCATACTTGTGTATGCATCTTGAGACTAGAACTTAATGTTATTTTGTGTCAACTAGTTCGGTGCCATTATTCGATTGAACGACAAGGCTAAGTGGATGCTCGAAAGAGGAAAGCTTAGCCGAATAGTTCAATCTTGATTAGACAACTAGGCTAAGTGGATGCTCGAAAGAGCGAAGCTTAGCCGAGTAGTTTACTCTTCCTTAAGTCGCTTGGTTGATCGTAACTGAAGATCAAGTGGTTGCACTTAGAACTAGAAGTCTATGTCTTGATTTTAGAGTAGATTGTGGTGTAAGTACTAGAAATAGCCTTACTGTAGGGGTTAAGTCTTGAAAAGGAATAACTCCACACTTATGAACACAAAGTAAGATCAGTTGACGTCCATGATGGTTGTCTCACAAGTAGAGACCCTAGACTGAATATCTTTCGTCCTTACTTACCTGTCATTTACTTTCAGTACTTTATTTTCCTGTCATTTACATTTCAGCACTTTACTTTTCTGCACTTTACTTTTACGCACTTAATTTTACGCACTTTACTTTCAGTATTTACTTTACGCAATTTACTTTCCGCACTTTACTTTCACTACAGACGTTTTCAACATCAATCCAACATAACTTTGGCACGTATTGCGCTTGAAATACAGCGTGCGACAAACCAAAAGTGTGTTGCGGTTGATATTGAACTCGACTGTTCCAGCACTTTACTTTCAGTATTTACTTTACGCAATTTACTTTCTGCACTTTACTTTCATTACAGACATTTTCAACATCAATCCAACATAACATTTGGCACGTATTGCGCTTGAAATACAGCGTGCGACAAACCAAAAGTGTGTTGCGGTTGATATTGAACTCGACTGTTCCAGCACTTTACATTTCAGTCATTTACTTTTCAGTTATTTACTTTCTGTCATTTACTTTCTGTCTAAAAAACCATAAAACCCCAATCTGTCTTTACTTTCATTTTTCTTTTCTTTTCAAGAACAACTACTCCACACTGACTCTCTTGGGTTCGACCCCTATTTACCGCTCTACTAAACTAATAGTGAGCCACGAGTAGTGGAACTATAAATGTAAATTTTGCAGCGTTCAACGACGCGCTGTCAGTACTCTTTATATCTCTCCCAAGCTTCATAGAGTGTTTCCCCATCCATTTGTGCAAAGTTCGTGATTTGACTCCTATAGTAGGTCGTCTTGGAAGGAGGGAAATATTTATTGAGAAATGCAACGGTGAGCTCCTCCCAAGTGGTGAAACTATCCGGCGTTTGGCTTCTTAACCAATCCCTTGCTCTTCCCGTGAGGGAGAAAGGGAATAACCTCAAGAGTTTAGCATCTTCGGAGAACCCGTTGATCTTGAAAGTGGCACAAACTTCAAGAAATGTAGTCAAATGAGAGTTCGGGTCTTCGTGGTCTCTCCCTGAGAACTAGTTTGATTGGACCATTTGGATTGTTGAGGTCTTCAAGTCGAAGTCTCCGTTGTCCACCGCCGGGACAAGGATTGGGGAACGATATCCATAAGTATTAGGAGCGACGTAGTCTTTAAGGACCCTTGTAGCTCGAGGGCCATGAGGTAGTTGAGGAGGAGGAGGAAGTCCATCTCTATCTCCCATGTCTTGAGCAATGGTTTCTTGAGCGTTTGATGTGGATCATTTAGCCTTAATTGTCTTACTCCTTGTAAGGTGAGGATTAACAATATCTCTTATAGGTTGATTCAAGTCTCTATCCACAATCTTGGTAAGTTTCTTTGTCTTAGGTGGCATAAAAGAAGTGAACCTACAAGGAGAAAGCAAACCAGACAAGTGAGGATAGTGGAATGAACTCAAGAATCGCAAGTAGCGAAATAATAAAAGAAAAACATGGAATAGTCAAAGTACTAAATGATTCGTCCTAGGGACAATCTAGCCATTGCTCCCTGGCAACGGCACCATTTTGACAGTTGTAATTTTTGTATAGTCAAAATAAATTTATAATTGATCGGTAAGACCGATGTCGAACCCAAGGGAGCAAATGTGATTATGCGCTAAGGGAATCAAATTGTCAACTTGGCTATTCCTAAAATTCAATGATGAAGTGGTTTTCAAGTAAAGACTAGTAAAGAAATGGCTTCAAAGGGGTTTTAATTATTCAATTAAAAGAGAGTTTCGAGGGGTTACTGCCCCTCCTTGGCATTTCCCAACGATCATGTACACAAGAGTTAAATCATTTTTAGGGGTTGATTGGTTTAAAACCTAGCTTAGGCTAAGATAGACAAACTATCATGTGAGTCTAATCCTACTCAAGCCATCCTAATTAGAACCTCACCTTATCAAGATATTGATATACTCTATAGCACTATTATCCTTGGAACATCTCCCAGGGTAATAAATGTTATAGGCATGAAGCTTTAGTTAACCTCACATGCATGCATTTACTCTCATAAACACTTGATGAGTTCATTTTCACTATATTCAAACCATCACTAAGCTTTTTCAATACTTAGATAATAGTTCTAAGGTAAACATGTCACTTAGGCATTTTATCAAACACTTGGTAACATGTCATAAATAGAGTACTTAGTGAAAATGAAATCAACTCCATAGATTTCATATTGAATGTGTATACATGATCATTGAGTACCAAGGAGGGTAACAACACCCTCAAAACACAAGGGGACAACTCACACATCATGTAAGACAATATGGTGTGAGTAGGGTTTTTGCACAACAAATGAGAATAGAAGAGGAATAGAAATAGGATGGTTAATCCTAATGTCTCCCTTTTGATCTTCACTTCTCCTTGAATGGATGGTAATGGATGACCTTGATTTGACCTCTTTTTCTGGAAATTTTCCCCCATGATGTCAGATGTATAGGTCAAAAACCCCTCTTTCTATTTATAGCCTCGGGTGAAAAACGCACTGTAGCAGATCTCAGCCGGCCGGCTGAGCTGAGGGTGGAAATCCAACCGGTCAGCTGAACTTGGCCGATTGAATGGATTGTGCAGGGCAGGGACCAGCCAGGCGGCTGGATCTTTAGCCGGTCGGCTGAAAGTGGCCAGTTGTCTTAATTGTGAAGCACAGGATCCAGTCGGGCGGCTCGATGTTCAACCGGGTGGCTGAAAGTGGCCAATTGCATGCAGCTTTGATCCTTGAGCCAGCCGGATGGCTGGGTCCTCAGCCGGTCGGCTGAAAGTGGCCGAGTGCCATGAAGTCTTGATCAATCATCCAGTCGGTCGGCTGGTGTAGGGGAAATTCCCAACCGGTTGGTTGAACTTCCTTTTGTCCACTTTCCACTCCAAATCTTTGGTTTTTCCTCGAGTTTCCGTATTTTTGGCTTTGACATTGCGAGGTTCTTGTTTTCTACCTGAAACGTAGAGTAAGAGGTCAGATGACATCAAAA
The DNA here is from genome assembly GCA_033675215.1 of Rhodiola kirilowii. NCBI lineage: Eukaryota > Viridiplantae > Streptophyta > Magnoliopsida > Saxifragales > Crassulaceae > Rhodiola > Rhodiola kirilowii. The sequence goes on along the minus strand of CM066193.1, from coordinate 6,671,240 downwards.
TATCATCAGAAATGAATCAAAGCTATAGTGAAAAAGGCTATTAATCAGTCAAAAACTCGACTGATCAAAAATCTAACAAGTAATGTATATGATGAATTTAGTTTTATTGATATAGTTAGATAAGAATGATCATGAAATTACAAGTCACATGCGAAATGGATTTTGATCATCTGGTCTGAACTGTGGATGCAATATTGAAAGATCAAGGATTCGACTTCTTGAGTAGCATAATTTTCTCAACTTTGATAGAGAAGTGATTTTTGTCCCGTCTACGTGTTGACGCGTTGTTCCTCCTTGTGGAGGTGTTTTTCGTTCGCTTCGGCTCTAGACAAAGGTGCCTTAAGCCTTGTGCTTCAATGGATGATTCAAGCATAAATCCGGGTCGGTGCTTGCGTGTCACGTGCTCAAAAGTCTAGTAATTCATATGTAACCGAGTATAAAAGTGATCATACAATATGTACAAGATGTATTCATATAGTGCTTGATTTGTATGATATGTAAACCAACCATAAAAAATGAATTCCAAGTCAAGAAAAAGGATCTGATGGAGAGTGCATATTATTGTAAAAAATAGCAATCAGTGACAACCCTTGATTTGATCATTTAGACGTAGGATATATCTATATATATATACATATATATTTATATAGAGGGGAGTGCTCCTTTGAGACAGTATTGGTAGAATGAGGCAGTGAGGCACGTTGTGAGCCACTCATTGTGCTGATGTGGTAGGGAAAAGTGTGTTGTTGTTTGCTTTTTGCTTTTTGATAGTGGGACACGTGGCCGCCCACAAAGCACGGGGGGTTAGATGTGTGGCTCAGATCGTGCCTTACTGCCTCATACTAATTTGGCTGCCTCATTTGAGCGCTCTTCTATATAATGTATAGGGGAGCGCTCCGTTGAGGCCAGGTTGGTAGAATGAGGTAGTGAGGCACATTATGAGCCGCTCATTGTGGTAATGTGGTAAAGAATAGTTTTTTGCTTTTTGCTTTTTGCTTTTTGCTTTTTGCTTTTTGCTTTTTGCTTTTTGCTTTTTGCTTTTTGCTTTTTGCTTTTTGCTTTTTGCTTTTTGCTTTTTGCTTTTTGCTTTTTGCTTTTTGCTTTTTGCTTTTTAGAAGTGAGACACGTGGCGCGCCCACAAAGTACGGGAGGGGGGTAGATGTGTGGTTCAGATCGTGCCTCACTGCCTCATTCTAATTTGCTTGCCTCATTTGAGCGCTCTCTTTTATGTATATATATAAGGGCGCGCTCAAATGTTACCCCTTCTTAGGGTGTTACCATGTTACCTACTCACATCACTCACTGCCACCTCACAAAGCACGGGGCCCATTGGGTGGATGAGTGGATGAGTTGGGTGAGTGTGATACTTGGCGCGTCCTGGAGTGGAGGGTAATACATAACACTCTAAGGAGGGGGTAACATTTGAGCGCTCCTATATATAGAAGCGTTCAAATGAGGTAGTGAACAATAAATTGAGGCAGTGAGGCACGATCTCGTGCGTCCATCTAACCGGTATGCCAATTCATTGTCATCTCTTATAACATGCCCAAGCTTCCATTCGTTGATATCTTCTATACTGGCAAAGGACTCCTCAATCCTTTACCCTCGTACCCTTGTAGGATATTAAATCTCATCATATGGTTAATTTCTAGTTATTTTTCGGAGAAGAATTATAAAATATTCTTGACAAATTATGTCGTACTTTTAATTTTTTGACAACGAACTATAACTTAATTTGACGACTTTATATTTTGCACCAAATATATATACTTTATACGTACCTGATCTTTACTCTTTCAAGTTACTTTAAAGCTTTCTGAGGGTGATTTATTGACAAAAATGTAGTTGCATGGTGAGGTATGTTGGATCGTTAGGTTAGCCAACTATGTGAGGGAGATCTCAGAGTGGTATCTCTCAGACAGAAGGCAGCGGAAATTAACTCTGGTACAGGAAATATAAAATAGATAGTAAATGCTCACGATTTAGAGTGGAAACCTTACTGCAACCTTTGCAGCAGGCTGAAAACCACTTGCCTTCTAGACAGTTCCAGAAGGGCTTCAAGATCCGTGTTATTGATAAAGGAATATGCTTGCAGTTTGTTACACTTGTCTATCGCAGTGACAACTAACAAAACTACTCAATTCGAAGGATCAACTAACACGATCGTCTTGTCCGCACACAGTAGCACCTTGTCAGCTCCGGAATTGATCACTCTTCAATCTCCGTTCGCTATCTCCGAAAAGCCGAGCTTCACATTGAAGACTTCATCTCCTTTTATAGCAGTCTTCAAGTCGGCTGAGTCTGATCTCTGTCGGATATCTGATTGCCATCCAGCAGATATGATATGGTTAAGTGATGGACCATATTTATATGATTCGTTAAGACAGTTAAACCACCAAATTAGACGCTTTATCTTGACAACTTTTACTTGTTAGTTTCACTTTTGTTCTACAGGCTATTTCAAGCAGTAAAGATGAAACGAGCTAAAATGGAGTTCTTAACGCTAAAAGTGGATTACAAGTCAGAACTTGCCATACTCCGACAATACTCCGATCAAGCCACAACTAAGTCCCAATGACTTATTCCAACAAAGATCAAGAACCCAAGTGAAATGCCAAGTCTAAGTTCCTCACCTTTTGATATCAACTAAGAAGCAACCAAGAAGCAACCAAAGGGCAACCAAAGTCTAACCGGAGTTGGGATGTAACCGATGGCTTTTGGGAGGGAAAGATCTCATTCCACTCACACTCACCCCTCCTCCACCTCACCACCGGCGGCTATCCCCTCCTCCTCTCCCCTCTTGCCACCTAGGCCGGCGGCTTTGAGCCTTGCCACCTCATGGTCGGCGGCTTTAAAGTCCTCCACTCCCCTCTTGCCATGTGTTGGCCTCCCTCTCCTCCTCCTTGCCTATAAATATCAAGCTCCTTCTCCTTTGTAAATCATCCTCAATCCATCACACACCACAAGTCCATAGTCACTTGTTACTTATCTCTCTATAGTTTGGGCACAATCCATGTAAACACTCCACTTTTATATTGAAGCTCCAAGTTTGTTCTTGAGTACTCTTGTCGGTTCTTGAAGTACTCAAGCATTTCCTTTACTTTTCGTTGTTCTTGAGTTTACTCCTGTTGGTTCTTAAGTATTCTCCCCTTTACTTTCCTGTCTTTCAAAAACCTTTATTTTTCTGTCTTTCAAAAACCCTTACTTTTCCAAGTACTTAGCTATGATATCCACCTCTATGGATATTCGTAGCTAAACCCTTCATTCGGTTGAAGGGGTGTGCTTGTATCATACAATGTTTTAGACCCTTCTCTTAGTGCCTCTTTGTGTTCAAAACTTGTTCTATGTGCCATATATTAGGTCAGAACGCTATTGGTTGAGTGGAGGCTCAAAGAGCAAAGCTCTTCCATGGGTTCGTGAACTTCCGTGGATAAGTGGAGGCTTGAAAGAGCACAGCTTATCTATGGAATTCAACCTCTTTAAACACCATTTGGTTGATCGTAACTGAAGATCAAATGGATGCACATAAGCTAAGATACTTTGAAAGGAGGAATTAGCCCAAATAGAACAAGTGTTCTAAACGATGTGGCAAGTCATGTGCTAGAAATAGCCTTGATACATCTTTGAACACTTAGTATGATCATTAGAGGTCGATGATAAACAGAATTATGATACAAGGCCCCTAAAACCGAATCCTTTCCTTTAATTAAAACATCACCTGTCACTTTACTTTCAGTTCTATATCAACTGCTTACTTTCCGCAAGGCTTGTCCTTCAAGCATTTACTTTTCGCAAGTCTTATCCTTCAAGCATTTACTTTCCGCAAGTCTTGTCCTTCAAGCATTTACTTTCAGTATTTACTTTCCGCACTTTACTTTTACTACATACCTGTTCAACATTAATCCATCACAACTTTGGCGCGCAACACGCTTGAGACACAGCGTGCGACAAACCAAAAGTGTGTTTGCGGTTGATATTGAACTTGACTGTTCCAGCACTTTACTTTTCAGTTATTTACTTTCAGTACTAAAATCACAACCAACCGACATTACTTTCAGTACTAAAATCACAACCAACCCCTCACTATCTAATTTTCCATTTTTGAAAGAACAACTATCCACTAATTCCCTTCGGTTCGGCCCCTACTTACCGCTTTACTACCCAATAGTAGAGTAACGAGTAGCGGACTTATAAATTTATTTTTGCACAGAGCCATCGCACATTAACGACAGTGTGGTGCGCTCTGTCTAAATTGGCACCGTTATCGGGGAGTTAGCTATCTGATTAGTTGTTCTTTTTCTTTCCCTTCTCATTTTCATTTCATTGCACTGTCCACTATGTATGGATGGATGACTCAGCATCTTCCTCAGTTTGGAGGTACCACCGGAGAAGACCCTGTAATACACTGCCAACATTTCCACCATATATGCCGCTACATGAAACCTGAAAATGAAACGTTAGAGAATTTTCAAATGAAATGTTTTGAACACTCTTTAACTGACTTTGCAACAGTATGGTATTACGCATCAACTACTAGTTGTGCAGATTATTATGTGGATCTTCGTGCCCAATTCCTAAAAGAATTTTCCTCGCCGTCCTTACGACATGACACCCGCGAGAAGATCATCTGCCTTCAACAATCCCGCGACGAGACACTGGACGAGTATTATACGTACTACGATACAGTTGTTTCGTGCTGCCCGCACCATGGATTCACAGAAGTATTCCTTCTTCAAAAATTTCTTTGTGGAATGAGGGCAGATGAGCAATCAAGGATTAACGACGCGGTGGGAGGATCGGCTATGCACTTATCCCTGATCGACATGTGGAATCTCATAGATGACTTGGCCGAAGCTACAAAACGATGGCCAAGGCACCAAGCTGATCATAGAACGCAGATGGTAGAAGCTAATCTAGAAAGGTGTAGGGAAGAATTTGCAGAGACCATGAGGGACGAGTCAGAAACAGGAAGCACAGAGGAGGAACCTATATGGGAGATCACCCCCGAGCCATCAGAAGACCCAGAGCTGGAAACCGATTTAGAGGGGGATGAAGAAAAGTCTTCATTAGAGTTCACTCCTGAGCAGGCCGAAGAGGAAGTCCAGAACGCCACTAGCGAGCAACCCGCGACATACCCAACCCTCACCACCGAAGCAGCCGAAGAAATCAATCAAGACTAGTTCCTCACGGATAGTCTGGCCAATATGGATCCGGCGCTTATAACGGAAGCTTCGCAACTTTTCCCTCTGATCAATATGCAAATCGCAGAAAACTATGTGATCAATGGAGAGCCTGAAAGAAGGATGGAAGAAGGGTCTAATTAGAACGACTCCCTGATGGAGCAGTTTCTCGCCACAACTAGATAAGGTAGCCCTAAACACAATAGAGCCCGATCCAAAAGACCAGCAGCTATGGTCAAAGGTCCCTTGCCTTCTCAGAGACAATGGAAAGAAAACCCACCGAAACAAAGGAGTCCTGACCCGAGCACATCATCTCACAAGAAATCGGGGAAAGTCAAGACAAGAATGAAAGTAGGCGCTCCACAACACTACGACCTGAGTTGCCCATGGGATCCGAACTTGTGATCCCCATGCGTCGAGCTAACGACGTTAAACAAAGGCACTGGTCGGGAGGTAACCCGACACTTATCTTATTTTCAGTCATTTATTTTCTGTCATTTAGTTTTTACCTTATCAGTCGCTCTCACCCATTTTGTATAGAAGGAATGTCTAACATGTAGGAATCGGATTATGGAGCAAGATCAGATCAGCCAGGCAGCTTCCGAGAAAAACTGGGCCAGCGCCGAGAGTTCAAGGCCCCAGCCGAACTCCCTCGATTATCCAGCTTCGAGCCATGTCGTTCGCTCGCATGTCCTCGATATGTAACGACACCGTAAAGGGAGTTCAGTTCTTCCCTTTTTCTTAATGTCATTTCCTTCTCTTGTATATATTTGCTAGCATAACTTTTGAACTAAGTCGTGCTGTGAGGCACGCCTTCGTTCAAAAGTGTGGGGTGAGAAACTGCCTTTGTACATAGTTAGTTAACATGCTTTTTCTTTTCCTTTTCCCTTAATATTATCTTTTTGAAAATATGAACTTGAGAATGTGAAAAAGATAGATCTAAATTCATGCAATTACCTTGTGAAAATTCAACTGTGTAGAGACTTAGGATGTAACTTCTCATTTGTCCCTTTGTGTTGAGATATACAGGGGATGTGGAGTTGATATAAATTGCCCTAGAGAGGCTTGGCAAGCAATCGAAGGACTGAATTTCACTATATGGTTTACGAAGTCAGTGGAGGCTGCACTTCGGGTTTCAAAGAAGATCAGAGTCATCTTCGCCGTGCAGCGTTTATGCAAGAGGCGGGACGGGAATCAAACCATCCTATCTCTAGCCAGAGTAGGCGCGAAAATAGATGAGCGACCCTCATCTTGACCCGCGTGAAACGGCGAGGATGAGAAAGAGCGGGGATGTATTTCCATATGCTCTCGGGCGATGATTGGACCTCCCAAGAAGGTTGAGAAAATGGACAAGCAAGTCACAAAGAAGCAAAAGCTCGAAGAAGCTAATCAAAGGCCGAAAGCCAAAATTGTGAAGGTTTTAACCGAAACAAAAGTGAAGAAACTCCAATTCAACATCAAAGGCCAAAGGCTATAGGCCAATTCACTTCAGAAGCTGTCCCTCACCAAAAGGAAATCAAAGTGCTCAATTCAGTGAAACCCGAACCGAATCATGTGCTAGAGAAAGCTACAAGTTAACCATATAGTGCGAGTTGGTCCAGAGAATGCAGTCCAGGAGCCTGAAAAGGGCTATCTCCCGAAACATCCAAATTAAACTACATCTCAGCTCGAAGGTACAAGTATCAAGTTTCTTCTAAGTATTTACATGGTTTAGTTTGGTAATAAGTAAGTAATGCATGAATAGGATAAATCTAGTTCCATATTCTCACTTTCCTATTTGAAGTTTTTACTTGGATTGTGTGCGCATCTCTTAAATAGCATTGTTCGGGACGAACACCTAAAAGTGTGGGGTGATCTGATGGACCATATTTATATGATTCGTTAAGACAGTTAAACCCACCAAATTAGACGCTTTATCTTGACAACTTTTACTTGTTAGTTTCACTTTTGTTCTACAGGCTATTTCAAGCAGTAAAGATGAAACGAGCTAAAATGGAGTTCTTAACGCTAAAAGTGGATTACAAGTCAGAACTTGCCATACTCCGACAATACTCCGATCAAGCCACAACTAAGTCCCAATGACTTATTCCAACAAAGATCAAGAACCCAAGTGAAATGCCAAGTCTAAGTTCCTCACCTTTTGATATCAACTAAGAAGCAACCAAGAAGCAACCAAAGGGCAACCAAAGTCTAACCGGAGTTGGGATCTAATCGATGGCTTTTGGGAGGGAAAGATCTCATTCCACTCACACTCACCCCTCCTCCACCTCACCACCGGCGGCTATCCCCTCCTCCTCTCCCCTCTTGCCACCTAGGCCGGCGGCTTTGAGCCTTGCCACCTCATGGCCGGAGGCTTTGAGGTCCTCCACTCCCCTCTTGCCATGTGTTGGCCTCCCTCTCCTCCTCCTTGCCTATAAATACCAAGCTCCTTCTCCTTTGTAAATCATCCTCAATCCATCACACACCACAAGTCCATAGTCACTTGTTACTTATCTCTCTAGAGTTTGGGCACAATCCATGTAAACACTCCACTTTGATATCGAAGCTCCAAGTTTGTTCTTGAGTACTCTTGTCGGTTCTTGAAGTACTCAAGCATTTCCTTTACTTTTCGTTGTTCTTGAGTTTACTCCTGTTGGTTCTTGAGTATTCTCCCCTTTACTTTCCTATCTTTCAAAAACCTTTACTTTTCTGTCTTTCAAAAACCCTTACTTTTCCAAGTACTTAGCTATGATATCCACCTCTATGGATATTCATAGCTAAACCCTTCATTCGGTTGAAGGGGTGTGCTTGTATCATACAATGTTTTAGACCCTTCTCTTAGTGCCTCTTTGTGTTCAAAACATGTTCTATGTGCCATATATTAGGTCAGAACGCTATTGGTTGAGTGGAGGCTCGAAAGAGCAAAGATCTTCCATGGGTTCGTGAACTTCCGTGGATAAGTGGAGGCTCGAAAGAGCACAGCTTATCTGTGGAATTCAACCTCTTTAAAACACCATTTGGTTGATCGTAACTGAAGATCAAATGGATGCACATAAGCTAAGATACTTCGAAAGGAGGAATTAGCCCAAATAGAACAAGTGTTCTAAACGATGTGGCAAGTCATGTGCTAGAAATAGCCTTGATACATCTTTGAACACTTAGTATGATCATTAGAGGTCGATGATAAACAGATTTATGATACAAGGCCCCTAAAACCGAATCCTTTCCTTTAATTAAAACATCACCTGTCACTTTACTTTCAGTTCTATATCAACTGCTTACTTTCTGCAAGGCTTGTCCTTCAAGCATTTACTTTTCGCAAGTCTTGTCCTTCAAGCATTTACTTTCCGTAAGTCTTGTCCTTCAAGCATTTACTTTCTGTATTTACTTTCCGCACTTTACTTTTACTACAGACCTGTTCAACATTAATCCATCACAACTTTGGCGCGCAACACGCTTGAAACACAGCGTGCGACAAACCAAAAGTGTGTTTGCGGTTGATATTGAACTTGACTGTTCCAGCACTTTACTTTTCAGTTATTTACTTTCAGTACTAAAATCACAACCAACCCACATTACTTTCAGTACTAAAATCACAACCAACCCCTCACTATCTAATTTTCCATTTTCGAAAGAACAACTATCCACTAATTCCCTTGGGTTCGATCCCTACTTACCGCTTTACTACCCAATAGTAGAGTAACGAGTAGCGGACTTATAAATTTATTTTTGCACAGAGCCATCGCACATTAACGACAGTGTGGTGCGCTCCGTCATTAAGATATTTCCATATCTTAACCACATCACATATTTCCCTTTCAAATCTGATCGCTCGATAAATATCGAATACTTATGCTAATCACGGTTAATCAAAACAATTTGTAATGACTCGGGTGAACCCAAGGTCGAACCCAAAGGATAGGTGATTAAACTAATAATAGTATAGATTAAAGCTAGATTGTCTAAGGTTTCTGGGGGGAATTTCCTCTTAAGAGGGTGATAGCCAAATTGTACTATCCAAAGAGAGATGTGAACAACGAAAGAGTTTAACAATCAATAAAGGATGACTAGGGATCTAAACCTCCACCTAAACAATTATTGTGACGGTAAACTAGGACACCATTGACGAAATCACATGCACATATTTAGAATCTAGCCATGTAACATTAACACTAAGTTCAACTCACGCTTCAACTTAGCACAAAGAGGTTACACCTCGCATAACGCCTCACACTCACGCTCTATTGGCATTATAGAATCTAATTATCTAGTCTCACACTCACGCTTTATTGACTAGACAATCAAACTCTTGTTAAGTTCAAGCCATTCTCATTAGGTTAAGAGTGTCATCCAACTAACACAAAATCGTAATGCTTCTTCATTTAGGTCATTTGAAATCATGCTCTTCAACGCAAGTTACTTCAAACACGAAATCAAGCAAAGTTTCTCATTGAGGCATTTTCACAAACACCTTATGGGCAACTCTAATCATTAAGTTCAAATGAAGAAAAATCATGTGCAAATCATTCATCAATAGCATCCATAATGTTTATAATGTCACAAACATGTTTACGGGATTCATAGATCCCCAATCAAGATCACTACTCACTCATAGTGAGGTTACAAGCAAAAACCATAATAGAGGTGCAAACAACCATGTAAAAAGTAGAGTTTAGGAATTCAAAACCAATATGGAGAACTAAAAACAAGTGAGGATCCAATCTTTGTGTTGTTGTTGTCTCCCAAAATCGCCCAAAAGCTCCCCAAAATCGCCCAAAAAGCTCCCAAGAAGTCCCCCCTTTGTTTAGATCTCAAACATTCTATTTATAGGAAAAATTAGGGTTTCCGGTACTGTAGCAGGCCAGTCGGTCGACTGGCGGGAGCTGGTTTTCCCAGTCGGTCGACTGGGATGTGCAAGATTTGATGAGCTCCTGAAGTTTAATCGAGTCGGTCGACTGGACTTCTCAGTCGACCGACTGGGGCCTTCCCGTCCGAATTTGGTCTTGGCTTCAACTAGAGAGTTGTAGCCCTTTGAAATACCTTTCCAACAAGCTTTGAATCAACCCAATCGGACACCAAATGAGCTCTCTAGGTCCAAAATACTCCGGAGAGGTCTGCACGTCCTGTAATGCCCGAAAAACCATGTTTTTGCTCCGAAATGCTCGGTTTTGCTCCAAACTCAATGCTCACTTGTGTTCTTAGTTTAAACCCTGTAATTAGCCTGAAATGAACCACAAGGCATCAAATGGCAAGTGAAATGATAATGAAATGATCGAAACAATGAGCATAGAGGTTGCCTAAAATGCATATATTTAAGTGCTATCAAATTACCCCACACTTAACATTTGATCGTCGCGAGCAAACTAATCATAGAGATCAACAACAACATGCACTTTGCTCATTCATGATCGGTTCAAAGAAACTCCATATGGTCATGAAAACTAACTAAAAACACTAAGAAACAAATACTACTTATGATAAGCCACTTTCGTAGGTGACACGAGTGCATTTCGCGAATGCACCAAGCCTTTAAACCCCTAGGCTACCCTAGTGGAGGAGTTGTAGTCTCCTGAGAGTTTTCAGACACGGGAATACTCACAAATCCCACAAAGAGAACAACCATCCAAAAAGGCATTTTAAGCTCACAATTGTCAAAGTACTAGGCAAGGTGTTTTTCATGAAGTTCATAATACATTCAACTAGATATGTGCATTTCAATCACTACATGAGTCCTCTTCGAATCCTTATGGAAATTCATGAATTAGGACATTCAAGCAAATCAAAGCAAAGACTAAAAACTCTTTAATCAAGGATTCTAGTCATTTTCTATATTAGTGACTTCAAGAAAATGATCTAATAATTGCAAAGAAATCTTGTTGGATCACTCACAAATGCTAGCAAGAAGGCTAGTCCATTGGCTTGTGGGCTTTGAACTCATTCTCAAGCCTAGGACGCATAGGTCACTTAGTCATAAGAGAAGAGGAGTTCCAACAATAAAGTTTTTGTAAATACTTGCAAACCATATCATGCCTAAGTATAAAAGAATACGAGGCTCGTCCCTTAGTGAATTCTTACTAGGAAGTATCAATTGTCTCGTTGGTTTTCATGCTAGAGAATGGCGGAATAGCCGATTGTCAAGTCTAATTGAAACATTAAAGGGGGTAGAAGCCGCACTAAGCACTTTCGAGGGGGAACTTACCTTCCTAACCCTCGGCACTTAGCACATACTTCTTTAAAGTTCTTCCTAATGGTGATCAATCATAAGGAAGGGATTTGAGGCTTATTTCACATATTTTTTTCTTCTTTTTCTTCTTTCTTTTTTTCTTTCTTTTTTTCTTCTTTTTTTCTTGCCCTCTTTTGACCCCACACTTAGAACTTTGACAAAGGGCTAAGTGTTAAAAATGGAGCATGACAAACCAACAAGACAAATCCACAAGATAAGCAAGGTCACTAAAGTCACCTAAAGGCAATCATGGCATGCAAGAGTTTTAAAATTAAATTTTTTTCGATTTTATGCTTTCAAAGATCAACTCTTTAGTCTCAACGAGAAAAAGCTTAGAATAAAAGATAAAGAAGTGCTAGTAGATGCTTTGATCCTCAAGAATGAAAGTCAACAATCCAATCCATTAGTCATCTAAAGGATCAATCAAGTGAAATCATGCACGACTAGTTGAATTTAGAGATGAAATTTTCTCAAAAATGTAGCCTTGCCTAGACTTTTTGTTTTCATTTAATAATTCAAAATTTTGGATGAATTGTGCAAAAGTGTTTTGTTTTCCCTTAAACATACAAGTTGATTCGATTCCACACATTAAAGCACATCAAGCAAGCACAAACATCTCGTGTGGTCAAAACATAGGCAACCCACACTTATGCCCAATCAAAGCATCAAATTTACCAAGCACATCATGCAAGAAGCATTTCAATTGCATAAAGATCATCAAACAAAAGCACTCACGCATGCATAGTTCATATTCTCAATTCTTGCACAAAGCAATAAGAATCCAATCAAAATAGACATCTTGAAAGTCAAGGAAGAAACACTCACAAGCCTAGTTTAACGTCTTGGCTAAGACGGAGCCGATTCTCCTTGGGAGATAGGAAGCACGCTTGAGGAGTCTTTTGCTAAGATCCCTCCTCAAGCGGGGCCTTGGACTTGATCGTGTCAAACCACCTTCAAATCCCATTTGAATTTCCTCCCACCAAGCCTACGATGGGCATCCAATTGCAAGTTCGACCTCTTCAAACATGAAAATCCCTTTATAGCTAAGGGGTCATGGGAGCTTCTTTTCAATAATCTCGTGAGGTATGGTAGGAAGCTCCAAAACTTGTCTCGAGGCTTTGTGACAAAGAAAGGATCTTCAATGCTAGCCTCAAGCGTGATGGGCACACCTTCCTTCAATTTTTCGATGATGTCCTTGGGTGCCTGACAGAACCGCTCGTCGTCAAAGCGATTGTGCAAATAAATTTATAATAGTCCGCTACTCGCAACTATACTACTGGGTAGTACTTGGTAAGTAGGGGTCGAACCCAAGGGAACCAGGGGAATAATTGTTCTTCGGGGGGATTACGCAGCGTGGGAGCGTGTTTAAGGTCGGTTGGTTGGTTTTAAAGCTACCAGCTATTTTGATTGATTGATTGGTTGGTTGGTTGATTTTAATACTGGAAAGTAAATTACAGTTTATAATTAAAGAGAAATGTTCGATTTCAGGGGACTTGTATTATATCCTGTTTATCATTGACCTTTAGTGACTCTCCTAAGTATTCAAACGGTGTATCAAGGCCATTCCAAGCACTCGATTTGCGTACACTGTCTAGCCTATTCCAAGGACGTAGAACACTTATTCTATTTAGACTAATACTCCATTCCCGGTTATATTAGTCTATGTGCATCCATTTGATCAATCATTCCCGATCAACCAAATGGTGTTTAAGATGAGTCAAACTTCTCAGATAAGCTTTGCCATTCCAAGCATCCACTTATCCATACAAGTTTACGAACCCCGCTGTAGAGTTTTGCCATTCCAAGCATCCACTCTACCTTGGACGTTCTGACTTAATATATGGCACATAGAATAAGTTTTGAATACTTAGACTAGACACTAAGTTAATAGTCTTAAAACATTTTATAATACAAGTGCGCCCCTTAGACCGAACTACAAGTTTAGCTACTATTTATCGCGCTAAACATTATAACTAAGGAAATAAAACAGTTGAATAAATACTAAGAATTACTTACAACCGTTGAAGCGCCAAGGGAGCTATCCTTTATTTCCAAAGCCAAGATTACAACGTTACAAATATTACAACTTCTAGAGAGAGAAGTGAAATGAGATTGAGGTGTGTTTTTGGAGGAGGAGGAGCTCCTCCTTTTATAGCCCAAAGGGGAGGAGATGGGTGGTGGAGATGGGTGGCAAGTGTTGCATTTTGATTGGAGAAGAAATCAAGGGAGGAGATGGCCACATGTGGAGGAAGGGGAGGAGGCCGGCGGCTTTTGGTGGAGGAGGTGGCGCCGCCGGTTGCCGGTCACCCAAGGGGGAGGAGCTCCTCCCTTGCCCACCTCCTTGAATGGTGGCCGGTCATCTTGCCCAAATGTGAGTTTTGTACAGTTTTGTGCAGTCTTTTCACAAAACTGTCAATGTGTTTCTTCCCCGGTCTATCTTGACTCCAATCCTGATTCCTCTGGTTAATTTGTTATGGTCAATTCAACGTCAGGATCCTTGATATTTCTTCAGTCGGCATATGATCTTGACCTTGGTTTGACTCTTGTTATCTTTTCAGCATAAAATCCTCTCCTTAGCGTGTTTTCACTTCAGTCTCTAAAATGCCCTGTGAAAATATATCGGGACTAACACGTAGACGTTAGATAGACAAACAGTCTAATTTGGTGGGTTTAACTGCATTTATGTTTCATACAATTATGGTCCATCAGATTACCCCACACTTTTAGTTGTTCGTCCCGAACAATGCTATTAAAGGGCGTAAGTTCTAAGTTTGGCTTTGGAATATGAAAATTAGACTGTGGTACTCGATCTATCCTAATTCATGCATTGCTTACTTATTACCAAATTAAACTGCGTAAATAAATAGAAGAAACTTAATACTTGTACCTCCGTGCTGAGATGCAAATTATATTGGATGTCTCGGGAGATAGCCCCTTTTTAGGCTCCTGGACTGCAATCTTGGGATCGTCTCTTACTATATGGTTTTCTTGTAGCTTTCTCTAGCACATGATTCGATTCGGGTTTCAGTGAGTTGAGCCTTTTTGATTTTCTTCTTTGGCGAGGGACTGCTTTTTTGTTGTAGTGAATCGGCCTTTGGCCTTTGATTTGACTTTTTGAGTGCTTCACTTTTGCTCGGTTAAAACCTTCACAATTTTGGGCCTTTGGCCTCTTGATTTGCTTCATTGAGCTTTTCGCCTTTTTGTGACTGCTAGTCCATTTTCTCAAGCCTTTTTGGGAGGTCCAATCATCGCCCGCAAGCCTATGGAAATACCTCCCCGCTCCTCTTGTCTTTGTCGTTTTGCGCGGGTCAAGATGAGGGTCGCTCATCTATTTTCTCGGCTATTTTGACTAGAGAGAGGACGGTCTGATTCCCGTCCTCGCCTTTGCATAGATGCTTTTTGGCGGAGTTGACTTCAATTATTCACTGAAAACCCGAAGTGCAGCCTCCACTGACTTCGAAAACCATATAGTTTGATCTGATCCTTTGATTGCTTGCCAAGCCTCTCTAGGGCAGTTTATATCAACTCCACATCCCTAGTTATCTCAGCACAAAGGACAAATGGAAAGTTACATTCTAAGTTTTTAAACAGTTGAATTTTCACAAGGTTAATGCATGAATTACGATTTATCTTTTTCACATTCTTAAGTTCATATTTTCAAAAAGTACTTATTAAAAAAGAAAAACAGCCGCATGTTATTTATGTACAGAGGTGGATCTCACCCCACACTTTTGAACGAAGGCGTGCCTTAGTTCAAAAGTCATGCAAGCTTAAAACTAAATACTGAATTTAAAAGACAGAAATTAAAGTGCGGAAAAGTAAGATAGTGTCGGGTTACCTCCCGACCAGTGCACTTGTTTAACGTCGTTAGCTCGACGATACCTCGTTTGTGGTTCATTGGTTTGGGTCCCATGGGTGGCTGAGGTCGAACTTTGCCACCGTTCCAGTGTTGCTTCTTCCTGACTTCTTGCTGGAGTAAGAGCTCCATGGTTTTGGTGTTTTCTCTTTCCATTGTTTCTGAGAAGGCGGGAGACCTTTGACCATAGCTGTTGGTCTTGATACTTTTTTGGTCCCTAATGACAGGTCAGAAAACTGTGCACCGTGATCTGAGATAGGTGTTATGTCTGGCGGTTTCTTCGTGTCCGGGCGGCTCTTATTAATGTAGAAGTGTGCAATTTTTCCGCCGAACTTAAGTGATAATGACCCCTTGCCCACATCGATTCTTGCTTTAGTGGCGTAGAGGAATGGTCGTCCCAATATTATTGTTGGTGGGTCGTCTTCGCAGGTTTCTTCTGTTGGTATTACATAGAAGTCTGCAACAGCGACAAGTTCTCCCACATGGAGTATTACATCTTCCAGTTCACCAACCGGGCGGATGCATGATTTATCTCCTAGCTCGATATTTGATCGAGGTGGTTTCAACGGACCAAGTCCTAGTAGGTAATACAAGGAGGAAGGCATGGCGTTGACAGCAGCCCCAAGATCGACTAAGCATTTACGGATCTGGGTTTCACCAATACCACAGGTGATTGTAAAGGCCCCAGGGTCTTTGTTTCTTTCCGGTTGTGGCTCATGATCTGAAGTGAGGGCTCTTTCTATTGTCGGACTATTCTGCCCACTCTCTGGCTTAGAATTTGCGTACTCGGACCCTTTAATATTTTGCTTCGAAGCAATAATATTATTTGGGGAGTCCCAACCAGATGCTGGTATGTCAAAGTGTGTGATCGGCGGCGGTGTTATGCAAACAGTAAATGCGTACCGTCCATTGTCAGCATGCGTAACCCATGTTTTGCCATCATTGGGTCGGTCTTCTTCTTGATTCCAATCAGGTCGACTCCTACGGTTGAAATGATTGTTTGTAAGTCTGTAGGTTGGGGACCGTGCTACTTCTCCTAGAGTAACCTTCATGTTTGACCTCCTTATCATGCTTATGTTCGCCTTAGGATTTTGGATGGTCTGTGAAGGAAGTCTGCCAGGTTCAGTAGTGTGTGTTGACATTGCGGTGGCGAGCTGGGACATTTGTTTGGTCAATTCTGAAATTGCACCGTCAGTTTTTGCCTGGTACTGGTGTAGTGAAGTACCCAATTGATTAATGTTTCCCGTGAGCTCCTTCATCGTGTCATTGAGCGACTTGCTTGGTTCCTGCTGATTGCTCGGTCTGGCTTGGTACTGATTTGGCCCTTTTTGGTGATATTGGCCTGCCGATGGAGTGTTCTGGTGATATTGTCGGTGGGGTGGTTGGTAGAATGACTGCGCTAGTTGAGGGACAGCTGGTTGTGTCTCCGTCTGAAGATAGCTGTTGTTGTTACGCCAGCCTGGGTTGGATGTTTGACCGTACTGTCTATTTTGTCCAGCTCTGTCGTTGTTGTATCCTTGATATCCTCCCACTATATTTACGTCAGCCGGTTCTTCTTCTATCAATGTTGGGCATGCGTTCGTTTTATGGTCTGTAGAACCACAGAACTCGCAAGGTTTTACCGTAACTGGCTGTCTACGTATGATCTCAGTCATCATCTCCTTTAACTGTTTCATGTCTTCAGTTATGGAGTTTACTGATGCCTCGGTTTGTGCTACCCTTTTTGATCGAGAGAATTCATCTTGGCGAGTAGGTCTCTTCTCTAAATCGAGCATTTTCAGCAACGTTGGCGATGAGATTTCTGATGCCACTTAATGATAGATTCATCATGGACCCTCCCGCTGAGGCATCCAAGAGCATTTTGTCTAATGGTCTTAATCCATCAATGAGGTACTCGATGACGAGTTTCTCGGGCAGTCCAAGGGTACAGCAGCTCCTTTCTAGGTGATTGAACTTTTCCAGGTAATCGTACATGGTTTCATTGGGACCTTGTTTGATTTCCTGTAGTTGCTTCCTTACTTGTATTGCTCTTCCAGCCGGATAGTATTTGTCTAAGAATTTCTTCTGCATCTGAGCCCATGTTCTAATGCTTCCGGAAGGCAATGAAAGGAACCAGTCGCTTGCCGAGTCTATGAGGGAAAAATAGAACGCCTTTAACTTGAAGTCGTCCATATTTACTCGATTGGGCTTTAGATTCTGGCAAATGCCATGTAGGCGTTGGAGGTGAGTTGCGGTAGATTCTCCTTGAGATCCTGAGAATTTTGGCAGGCTGTGTGCCACTGATGCGTTGATGGTTATATTTTCTAATGCAGGGCTCTCATAGATGCACCACGGCTGTGTCTCGAAATTAGGGGCATTTAACTCTCCCATAGTTGGTTCACGGTAGTAGTTGTCCCCGTAGTAGTCGTCGAAAGCGGGTTCTCTTCTTGGCATGTATCGAGGTTGAGGTTGTGGTCGTGGGGGATGGATAGGAGGTTGTACTGGACCAGCTGCATTTCGGTCCTCGGGTAATTCTTGGTTTCTTCTGACTGCTTCCCTATCACGAGCTCTTCTGTTTCTGATGAGTTGTTCCGGGTCGTCGACGAATGGAAACGGTACCTCATCATTCTGATCGTATAGGTTTATTTCTTCGTCATCCTGGTAGTCATGGTGACTTTCTTCACGAGACATGGTTGTTTTGAAGCGCGTAACGATTCAAAGAACTTTATCCGATGGCTGATTCTCCGGCAACGGCGCCAATTTGACAAAACCACTCGTCGTCAAAGCGATTGTGCAAATAAATTTATAATAGTCCGCTACTCGCAACTATACTACTGGGTAGTACTTGGTAAGTAGGGGTCGAACCCAAGGGAACCAGGGGAATAATTGTTCTTCGGGGGGATTACGCAGTGTGGGAGCGTGTTTAAGGTCGGTTGGTTGGTTTTAAAGCTACCAGCTATTTTGATTGATTGATTGGTTGGTTGGTTGATTTTAATACTGGAAAGTAAATTACAGTTTATAATTAAAGAGAAATGTTCGATTTCAGGGGACTTGTATTATATCCTGTTTATCATTGACCTTTAGTGACTCTCCTAAGTATTCAAACAGTGTATCAAGGCCATTCCAAGCACTCGATTTGCGTACACTGTCTAGCCTATTCCAAGGACGTAGAACACTTATTCTATTTAGACTAATACTCCATTCCCGGTTATATTAGTCTATGTGCATCCATTTGATCAATCATTCCCGATCAACCAAATGGTGTTTAAGATGAGTCAAACTTCTCAGATAAGCTTTGCCATTCCAAGCATCCACTTATCCGTACAAGTTTACGAACCCCGCTGTAGAGTTTTGCCATTCCAAGCATCCACTCTACCTTGGACGTTCTGACTTAATATATGGCACATAGAATAAGTTTTGAATACTTAGACTAGACACTAAGTTAATAGTCTTAAAACATTTTATAATACAAGTGCGCCCCTTAGACCGAACTACAAGTTTAGCTACTATTTATCGCGCTAAACATTATAACTAAGGAAATAAAACAGTTGAATAAATACTAAGAATTACTTACAACCGTTGAAGCGCCAAGGGAGCTATCCTTTATTTCCAAAACCAAGATTACAACGTTACAAATATTACAACTTCTAGAGAGAGAAGTGAAATGAGATTGAGGTGTGTTTTTGGAGGAGGAGGAGCTCCTCCTTTTATAGCCCAAAGGGGAGGAGATGGGTAGTGGAGATGGGTGGCAAGTGTTGCATTTTGATTGGAGAAGAAATCAAGGGAGGAGATGGCCACATGTGGAGGAAGGGGAGGAGGCCGGCGGCTTTTGGTGGAGGAGGTGGCGCCGCCGGTTGCCGGTCACCCAAGGGGGAGGAGCTCCTCCCTTGCCCACCTCCTTGAATGGTGGCCGGTCATCTTGCTCAAATGTGAGTTTTGTACAGTTTTGTGCAGTCTTTTCACAAAACTGTCAATGTGTTTCTTCCCCGGTCTGTCTTGACTCCACTCCTGATTCCTCTGATTAATTTGTTATGGTCAATTCAACGTCAGGATCCTTGATATTTCTCCAGTCGGCATATGATCTTGACCTTGGTTTGACTCTTGTTATCTTTTCAGCATAAAATCCTCTCCTTAGCGTGTTTTCACTTCAGTCTCTAAAATGCCCTGTGAAAATATATCGGGACAAACACGTAGACGTTAGATAGACAAACAGTCTAATTTGGTGGGTTTAACTACATTTATGTTTCATACAATTATGGTCCATCAGTGCCCATCCCTCACTATCACTCATAAAACTTGTGTCTTCTTGTATGCAAGAATGCTCTTTAGCTTGGTCCATGAATACCTCAACAAAGTCTTTATACCCTTTAAATCCCTTTTGCACCTTAGGCTCTTCCTCTACCTCGATTCCATCATCAACAAGAGAATTGGGTTCACTATCAAGCTTACTAATAGCGGGAGGGAGGTCTTCTTCATCCAAAAGAGATATCTCTTCAATGCATGAGTCGTCATCATTGAAGAATTCCTCATCGGAGAGCCAAGGCTTTGATGGAGTGGTGAGCTCTTGTGTGTTCTCGTCCAAACGATCTTGAGGTGTGCTAGTAGTGAAGGATGCTTCACTCTTGCATTCCACCTCCTCTTCGTCACAAGATTCACCCTCCATCTCCTCATGAACGGCTTGGCGAACGGCTCTCATGAACTCATCCTCACTTTCTTGATCCCATTCTTCCCTTGAGGCATTAGGTTCAAAAACTTCGTCTTCGGGTATCTCCTCTTCAACATCCATGTCTCCACATTCCATTGTTTGGTGTTGAGCATTCATCTCCCTCAATTGAGCCCATTCGCTTTTTAACTCATGGTTTCGAGCCTCCAATATTTTCAACTTAGCGTTCATCTTCTCTTGGTTTTCAAGGAATGTGGCAAACATGGCTTCTAACTCGGAGGGCTCACTTGAAGGTTGAGGAGGTTGAGGGTGGGAGTCTTCAATTTCAAAACATTGATCATCATTCCAATATTGATCGTGGGCATGTGATGGGTTCCAAGAGTTTTCCCAATAGGCGTTTGGTTGCTCCTCTTCTTGGTCATCCCCATCCAAATTATAACAACTATTTTGATAGTCATGCCCTTGGTAATTCCCATATGGTTGCTCCTCCTCATAATAGTATCCCTCATTAGAATAGACTTGTTGGCTTTGATTGTTCATCCAATAGTCTTCACAATGGGCATTTGGTTGATCATCTTCATAATAATCTTCATTGTCTTCATACTTCCTTTTGTCAACCCAAGCCTTAACCACACTTATCATGCTATCCACTTTCTTTGTCAAATCCGCCATTTGATCCTTAAGTGCATAATTGGAAGAATCTTCTTCATAATAATCTTCATCGTGAATGACATGTTGGTTGTAGTGATCCATCCTCGCAAAACAAGATTAACGAAGTTAGAAAGGGAAATGAGAGAAAAATAAGAATATACAAGCATAAGAGAAAGAAAAATATTTACAAGATGACAAACTAAACAATCTTTTAGCACCTAGTTAATTAACCTATCCCCGGCAACGGCGCCATTTGATCGCTCGATAATATAGTGCAAATACTCAATAAGAATATCGAATACTTATGCTAATCACGGTTAATCAAAACAATTTGTAATGACTCGGGTGAACCCAAGGTCGAACCCAAAGGATAGGTGATTAAACTAATAATGCTATAGATTAAAGCTAGATTGTCTAAGGTTTTTGGGGGGGAATTTCCTCTTAAGAGGGTGATAGCCAAATTGTACTATCCAAAGAGAGATGTGAACAACGAAAGAGTTTAACAATCAATAAAGGATGACTAGGGATCTAATCCTCCACCTAAACAATTATTGTGACGGTAAACTAGGACACCATTGATGAAATCACATGCACATATTTAGAATCTAGCCATGTAACATTAACACTAAGTTCAACTCACGCTTCAACTTAGCACAAAGAGGTTACACCTCGCATAACGCCTCACACTCACGCTCTATTGGCATTATAGAATCTAATTATCTAGTCTCACACTCACGCTTTATTGACTAGACAATCAAACTCTTGTTAAGTTCAAGCCATTCTCATTAGGTTAAGAGTGTCATCCAACTAACACAAAATCCTAATGCTTCTTCATTTAGGTCATTTGAAATCATGCTCTTCAACGCAAGTTACTTCAAACACGAAATCAAGCAAAGTTTCTCATTGAGGCATTTTCACAAACACCTTATGGGCAACTCTAATCATTAAGTTCAAATGAAGAAAAATCATGTGCAAATCATTCATCAATAGCATCCATAATGTTTATAATGTCACAAACATGTTTAGGGGATTCATAGATCCCCAATCAAGATCACTACTCACTCATAGTGAGGTTACAAGCAAAAACCATAATAGAGGTGCAAACAACCATGTAAAAAGTAGAGTTTAGGAATTCAAAACCAATATGGAGAACTAAAAACAAGTGAGGATCCCATCTTTGTGTTGTTGTTGTCTCCCAAAATCGCCCAAAAGCTCCCCAAAATCGCCCAAAAAGCTCCCAAGAAGTCCCCCCTTTGTTTAGATCTCAAACATTCTATTTATAGGAAAAATTAGGGTTTCCGGTACTGTAGCAGGCCAGTCGGTCGACTGGCGTGAGCTGGTTTTCCCAGTCGGTCGACTGGGATGTGCAAGATTTGATGAGCTCCTGAAGTTTAATCGAGTCGGTCGACTGGACTTCTCAGTCGACCGACTGGGGCCTTCCCGTCCGAATTTGGTCTTGGCTTCAACTAGAGAGTTGTAGCCCTTTGAAATACCTTTCCAACAAGCTTTGAATCAACCCAATCGGACACCAAATGAGCTCTCTAGGTCCAAAATACTCCGGAGAGGTCTGCACGTCCCGTAATGCCCGAAAAACCATGTTTTTGCTCCGAAATGCTCGGTATTGCTCCAAACTCAATGCTCACTTGTGTTCTCAGTTTAAACCCTGTAATTAGCCTGAAATGAACCACAAGGCATCAAATGGCAAGTGAAATGATAATGAAATGATCGAAACAATGAGCATAGAGGTTGCCTAAAATGCATATATTTAAGTGCTATCAAAATCTGGCGTGAATCTTCTCTTCGCATATACTTGACATATCTCCGTGTATATTCTTGCATTGATAATCTTAATCAAATATTACACTTCGAATCCTCGTATATCTTCAATATATATCTTCGAGTATATCTTCCCAGATCCGATTTGGTCATATTGTCGGTGTGTCTCTCACACGGGACGCATCTCTCTCGCAGCTCTGCTCTCTCTCAGAGATGTCCAGTAACCTTACTTGTCAGACAGTGATTTCTGCAAACTCAAGTGAATTATTAGTTAAGTGTTTGTTATCATCAAAACACAAAGGGTCCAACAAGGTACATAAAGTAGACTGTGTACTAGCTGGTTGTAGATGTCCGATGCATTGAAGAAAAGTATGTGTGTGGTAGTGGTTTGATTTTGCTGGCTCAAATAATTGCCACACAACATAGCTGCCTGCTCTAACTTGAGTGTGTGTGGCTGAAATCAAATTATAAAAAGAACAAAAACAACGTTCACTTTAGAACATTCATATATCTCTTGAAAATATTTTCTTGAAAAAGACTTGTCAATCATATGATAATGAATTTTACCATGGATGCATGCATGGGTGTGGTAAAATGATTAGTATCCCTTTGTTAGGCAACACCTTTATGATTCAAAAATTAATAAAAAAAGCTTTGTCCTTTGAGTACATAATCAAACATGTTAAATGCACATTTTGGAGTGTTGTCATTGAACCCTAATTAATGTTATTCTCTAAGAACAAATGGTTTCTTAAACCACATATATAAAAATAGCAAATAAGCAAGTGACATTGAGACATATGTAAGAAACAAAAATTTAAAAAAAAAAAGAAGAAGAAGATCATCTTCCTTCTCTCTTATATCATATTGAATTATATTGTTCAATTGATGATAAATGAAAAGTCATCATCTTTCACTCTCTTGTATCGTATTGAATTTTTTTTAAATATGTACAAAAATATATCAAAACAAATGTCTATTTATAGAATATAAAAAGTTTTAAAAAATTGGTATTTTTTTATCCTGAACTTTATAAATTTAATTTATAAACGATCCGACTCAATGCATGTAGCACACTCTGAATCAATTGTTATTCATGGTCATAACTCATAAGAAATTGTTCATCTGATAATTAACCAAATTTCAGTTTAGTTTTTTTTATGAAGAGGCACAACGATACAATACATTTCATTACATATCATCTAATACATACATATTGCATCTCGGCTAGATCTTGAAATCATTAGTACATATATAGCAGAATCACAATATACCACGGCATTGACAGAGTCCCTTCCCTAATTAGAAACAACATACACAACATGCAATTAAATTTAGGGAAAATGACAAATAGGGGGTACGAACTACCATCCATTGACAAATCACGGTCCGAACTATGAAAATTGACAATTAAGGGTAATTTCAAAATATTTTAATCGTCATATATGTATATAACACTTAATTGATGAAATATCACTTTGTCAATTAACAAAGTTAACTAAACAAATGAATTGAAAAAACATTCTTGCCATTAATTGTGAAATTGAAGATTAAAATATTTTGAAATTGCCCTTAATTGTCAATTTTCATAGTTCGGACCGTAATTTGTCAATGAGTGGTAGTTCATACCCCCTATTTGTCATTTTCCCTTAAATTTATTAAAATTTTATGTTCACATTATATTTTCTTTTTGTATAGTTGGGAAGGCTAAAAGCTTTTCTTTTCCTATAAATAAGGTCCCTTCAACTCGTTTCAAAAGAGCAACACCAACTTATTGAAATTTCGAAAGTTCCATAAAACATCCAATTGCTTGCAATGGGAAGTGAAGAAGGCAGTAAAACTATGCGGCTGAGGAAGCAAGCTCTTCCGCCAATCAAGACCAATGGCGTCGCCATTACCCATGCAGCAACAGATGAAAATGAGCCATTGAGTCCCATGGCCCGGTTGTTCCACAAGCCGGAAATTAATCTGCACATCATTGCCATCATAGGCTCCAAGACCCGAATCGATGTGGAACATGTTAAGTCGGTGCTTCATGATACTCTTCTCAAGCATCCTCGCTTCTGCAGCTCTCCGGTAACCTTATACGGTTGCCATATTCAATTTCCGATAGTTTTTGTGATCATGTTAATGGTTCATTCTCCCCAACCCTTACCCTTAATTGTGTTGCTTCATAAGAATCATGTTTGGATAGATGTATCTTGTTACACCCCTGATATAACCCTTTACGTTTTCCCATTCCTTATCGCTTTTCTTAATCATTTTGCTTCATTCTCCCTACCCTAGCCCTAACACTAACCCTAACTCTATCCCAAACCCTAACCCTTATGTCGCTTTAGAAGAATCATGTTTCGAACGAAGTAGTTGGCTAAATATATATATGCTAACCTTAACTTGCATTAGTTTTTATTACGAACGAAGTAGTATTGGCTAATGATGAGTAAGTACATTTATACACCGCAATACAATAAAGTCTGTTGTCAGAAAATGAATGGACCTGCACATGAGCAGAGAATTGGTTCCATTTCATTGATTGCCTTATATTTCAAACATTAATTTGTTGCAGTTGTGAATATCATCTTTTGTGATTCGATTCAATATTGTGATGCAGGTGAAAGATGAAAAGGATGTGATTAGGTGGGTTCGAGCCAAAGTCAATTTAGATGACCATGTCCATGCCCCAAAACTAAACAAGGGTAATTCAGCCTTATCATCAGATCAGCTAGTTGAAGACTACATATGCAACCTGACCAACATTCCTCTACATCAAGACAAACCGCTATGGGATATTCACATCCTAAATGACATCACAACAACAAAGGAAGGCGCAAATGCCGTTGCAGTTTTGAGATTTCATCATTCCTTAGGAGATGGGATATCTCTCATGTCACTCTTGTTCGGCTTTACAAGGAAAGCATCAGATCCCAATTCCATCCCCACAATTCCATTCCCAATTAAGAAAAGATCATTGATTAATGATCACCTTTCCAAAGGAATTTGGTCGCTCACACGACTAGTTTGGAACACTATTGTTGATGTTATAATGTTCTTGGCCACGGCTTGGTTTTTGTCCGATGATAAAAATCCACTGAAAACAGACAAGAAGGTTACTATGAAGCCTAAGCGCGTGGTTTATCGATCAGTCAGTATGGATGACATCAAGTATGTCAAAAACGCTACTGGAACTGTAAGTTGTAAATCACTTCATAGCAAGGGACATACATATTCTTACAAATATTGTGGTCGTTAGGTTATATATAATATATTATGAACTTCTCCCCTTTCATTATCTACAGACCATAAATGATGTTGTAATGGGAGTAGCTGAAGCTGGACTGTCAAGATATCTCAACCGAAGATATGGTGAAGAATTTGTCTTTTGTCTAAAACATCTCTTTCTTTCATTATTAACTAGTTACAGGTCATCTTTCAGGCCACATATATATCTTGACGTACATATACCTAGGGTTTATTATATGTTTGCTTTTTTCTATATAAAATTACAAATAAGCCATTTTTGTCTACCGTTTTCCAGGTGAAGACAAGGAAACCAAAGAGAGTGAAAATAATTTACCAAAAGATATTAGATTCAGATCAGCCCTTTTCTTCAACATCAGGCTTTTCTCTGGAATTCATGTGAGAGACTCTCTTGAAACCTCTCGTCTTATTATCCTTCTTCCTACTATGATTTTCCAAACAAAAGAAATTAGGGTGTTATAATCTGTCAAATTTTGGACACCTAAAGATAATTTTTTTTATGACCTCTTTTTTATCTGCGTGTGGCTTAGCCTGTGGAGGATATGATGAAGAAAGGTTCACTTGCAAGATGGGGCAATCAAACTGGATATGTTCTATATCCATTCAACATTGTGAAGCGAGACAATCCAGTTCAATATGTTCATCAAGCTAAGGCTACAATGGACCGCAAAAAAGCTTCGCTCGAGTCTCATTTTGTCTATCACATTAGCAAATTTTTTCTCAAGTATTTAGGCCATCAGGTAATAATCATATCATAATTAACACTCAAAACGATCTGAATATCTTATGACTAGTTTTTCTAAACGTTGATATATTCAAAATTAATGAACATGTAAAGAATGATATGCATGCCAATTGGTAACATTTCAGGCTGCAAGGCTTTCATCTAATCCTACCATGTGGTTCTCTAATATGGCCGGACCTCGAGAAGAAACGACTCTATTTGGATACCCAATTGCTTTTGTTGCTCCGACAGCTTACGGTCAACCCACTGTAAGAAATAATGCTAAACCCTTAAACCTCATTTAAATCTGATACACTATACACGTTTAACCCTTTGAATCAATGGAAAATTTGGTGGAAAGAAGATGAAATGAAAAATAAATGGGAAAGTCGTCAAAGGGAAATATTTATATTACATTCTTTTTTTTTATTTGAAAATTTTTTTTATGGCAAACCAAACATAAAATAAAAAAAATTTCCAATTTTTATTCTATCTCAAAGACTTTCCACGAACCGGATGGAGCGTAATAATAAAGTCCTGAGTTTTAGTAAAACATTTAAGTAATATATGTGTAATTCTGCAGTCCATCTCTAACAATAATGTTTTTGTGTATCTCTCTCTATATGCAGGGTTTGATGATACATGTAATGACTTACGTGGACAAACTTAGCTTTATTTTATCAGTGGACGATGAAACCGTTCCAGATCCTCATAGATTGTGTGACGATCTGGAAGAGTCTCTCAGGCTCATCAAAGATGCAGTTATGCATGGTTGACGAAAAAATATCTCTGAAAAGAGATTAGTAGCACTGCCGAAATGTCAGACATGAATATGAAATCTGCCGCGCTATTTATATGGTTTATTGTACTAAAATGCATGCATAATCCGGTTCAATAAGCTGTTCGAAACCAATCAAGCACCTGTGTATTAACCACTATCCCAAAAAAAAGAACCTGTGTATTAACCTTTTATTTGTAATCATTATATTATGTGTGGATGCTACCACTACGCCAATTGGTCGCTTATGTAACATATTTTGTGACAGTGACATAAGAGCCAGTCGCATAAGTATCCTTAGGTGACTGAGTAATACAGGTCTGTGACACAACAAACTTAATACGACTATATCTTATATCGCACACATAAGTTAGTTACATAAGTGAACTTACGCGACTGGACCTTAAGTCACATGACTAAGTCCGTTACTTAACGTATCTTAGACGACACAATCTTATGTCACATGACTAACTCTGTTACTTAAAGGATCTTATACGACTCCATCTTATGTAACTGAACCAATGTAAGACGTATAAGTACCACATACGATATCCGAATTTGAAAAATCGTTGACTGTACGGGAGTTGACCGTGCCTTACCCGCATTAAAGAAGATAGGTGCAGCAATTAGTGTTGTAAGCGACTGATATGTGCAAAGTGTGTCGCATAAGTAAACCGCATTAAATGAACGAAGAACAACTTTATCACCCACTTTTTCTTACTCCTTTTCTCTGGTTCTTCTTCTCACCCACGGCTGAAACCACCTTTGGAGCTCCATAGCCGGCGAATACATTCAGGTATGCACAGAAATTGTAATTTGAGTTCGTTTTTGGTAGTGATTATTATGTTTGGCATTAGTTTTTGTAATTTCATGAGTTCGTATTTGCTTGGCATAATATATAAATTCCATCATTTTAAGTTCCTCCTCTATAGCTCCCAGCCGTGCTTGAGCTTGAGATGATGCATTCACAGTGACTAATGTTTTGTGTTTATTGTTTATGAAGGTGGTTTTGAACATGGACAAAAGTTGGATGAGGTTACAAAGGGGTGATCAACGGTACATTAAAGGGATTGTTGAGTTTTGTGATTTTGCTAAACAAAATGGAGAAAATACCCACTTATGTCCTTGCAGAAGATGCTTGTTGGTTAGAGGACGAATTCCATCAAAAGAGATGTTTGTGCATTTGATCAATTATGGGTTTATGAACGGTTACACTACTTGGACATCACATGGTGAACAGAGTAACGAACATTCAGCGACTGCTTTGAGACAACAATGGCTTGTAGATCAGAATCATGGAGAATCAAGTAGTGGTGGGACGATGCATCATGATCAAACAAACCCAACCATAGAGATGATTGAAGATCAGTTTCGTTTTAGGCATTTGGATGAAGAGGATGATAATATGAATATGAATTCAGTTGATGATGATTCAGAGAGTTGGAGGGCTTATGAAAGCTATCACAATCTTATAGGCGAAGCACAGACTCCTCTCTACAGAAATTGTGAGAAATATGTTCTTGCAACAATTCTGAGGGCAATGCAAATGAAAGTGGAGAGTCGACTGTCGGACAAAGGGTTTGACAAAATGCTGAAAATCACGAAAGAAATTCTTCCTCACGATAACATCTACCCTGGTTCTTATAAAGATGTTAAAAAAGTTTTGAAGAGCATTGGTTTGGGTTATGAGACCATCCATGCTTGCGAGCATGGATGTATATTATACTACAAAGAGTTTCAAGATCATGTTATTTCCCCAGTCTGTGGTGAGCCAAGATACGCGCAGCGTGGTAGTAGAAGCGACGTTCCAAAGAAGACGGTGAAGTATTTCCCTTTGACTCTAAGATTGCAGCGCTTGTATATGACACCACACACTGCAGGGCAAATGCGATGGCACGCTGTAAGAAAGGTTAATGTTGATGAGTATATTCGACACCCTGCAGATGGGGAATCATGGAAAACATTTGACAAGGACTATCCTGAATTTGCAAGTGAGATTAGAAATGTGAGACTTGGATTAGCAACTGACGGTTTTAATCCTTTTGGAGCATCGGGCCTCTCTCACAGCACATGGCCTGTTGTTCTTATTCCTTACAATTTGCCACCCCATATATGTATGAAGAAGGAGATGAACATACTTAGTATGTTGATTTCGGGACCGAAGTCTCCTGGAAAGTGCTTAAATGTTTTTATGCGGCCTCTTATTGATGAGTTGAAGGAGTTATGGGAACAAGGTGTTTGTACCTATGACCGGCATGATGGGTCATCCTTCACTATGAAAGTAGCTGTTTTGTGGACTATTAGTGACTTCCCAGGTCTAGGGATGTTGGGAGGCCTTAAGACGAAAGGGTACAAAGCATGTCCTTCATGTCTAGATGAAATTGATGCCACCCATCTTTTTGGAAGGATGTCATATCAGGGACACCGAAGATGGCTACCAAAAGATCATTCTTGGAGGTTTGCAGCAAATAGATTTAATGGGAAGGTTGAGTCTAGGGATCCACCAAAATTGCTATCGGGACCTGAAGTATTCCATCAGCTTATGTGTCATGAATACCCCACTTTGAGCTTACATCCACAGTTTAAGGCAAGAGCTACAAGTGAGAAGCTTTGTTGGACACATGTGTCTTCATTTTACGAGTTACCTTATTGGCATACATTGATTCAGCCATACTCACTTGATGTGATGCATATTGAGAAGAACGTTTTTGATAATATAATTGGCACGGTTCTTGGACTTGAAGGGAAGACCAAAGATGATATAAAGGCAAGAAAAGGGTTGGAAGAGCTAGGGGTAAGAAGAAAGTTGTGGTTTAAGCCAACAACCTCTGGGACTTCGAGAAAAGAGAAGGTGAGTAAGGCACCTTACACTGTCACTCTGAGTGAGAAGTTGGAGATCTTAGAACTGATCAAAGATGTTAAGTATCCATCTGGATATGCAGGAAGCTTAAATAGTAAGATTAATCTTGACGACAAAAAGTTTATAGGCTTGAAGACACATGACTGTCACGTTATGTTACAGCGGTTGTTGCCAGTTTGTATTAGACCTTATTTACCCCCAAATGTAATTAGCCCTCTTATAGCACTGTCGCACTGGTTTCGGAGACTCTGTTGCAGGGAGTGTGAAAAGGAAGAGTTGCATCGACTGAAGGTCGACATAGTTCACATTTTGTGTCAGTTGGAGCGCATTTTTCCACCATCTTTCTTCACAAGTATGGTACATCTCATGGTCCACTTACCGGATCAGATTTTGCTTAAGGGCCCGGTACACTATAATTGGATGTACCCCATGGAAAGGTAATTTATTTACATTTTAGACATATATATATTTATGTGTGTGATCAAACTAATTTAAATGTACTTTATTTTTATTGCAGGCAGCTTGGTCAATACAAGAAGTACGTGAGGAACACGCGGTTTCCGGAAGGTTGCATTGCTGAGCAGTATGTGGCCCAAGAATGTGTAATGTATTGCAAACTGTACATGGGGGAAATTGGGGTCAAATCAGATCATGAGGAGGTTGAGGAAGATTATTGGAACATATCAGTTGTTTCACACGTCATAAAGCCTATGGGTTACCTTAGAAGGATGCAGTTCGACAACAATGCCATCAATGTCATGCACTGGTCTGTCATGGAGAATTGTGAGGAGGCCAGATAGTATATTAACAGACATGTTGACATTTTCAATCGTACAAATCCTAATGGTGACAATGATTCAAGAATTGATGATTTCCATTCACATTTGCTTGATTTGGTAAGCACTTGTTAATAATATTTGTTGAATGCTACGTTTACCTATGTACAGATCCGTAATGAATTAATTGTTTATGTACAGATGGTTGAATTAAGCAATGAAGGAGATGCCTCATATTCCAGAGAGCTTCACATCCTTGCTTGCAAACCACAGTTTCATTATTGTTACACACATTGTATCGTGAATGGCCTAAAATTTGTTGTTTGGGATAGAGACCAAGGTTTAAAGACCCAAAACAGTGGAGTTATGGTTCTAGCCGGTAAGAAACTATATATATTTTCTCCTAAATGTTAAGTCGTACATGTTGTCGGCTTTTCATTCGTTTATAATAATCCGATATTTTATTACCTTTTCAGGAAACGTTAAGTACTACGGGGTTCTTCAAAAGATCATCGAACTTAAGTATGCTGAAGGACTACCGGTAATCATCTTCCAATGCAAGTGGTTTAACACCGATCCGGTAGAGGGAAATATTAAGGTGGATCATGGAATAATCTCGATTGACACTTCATCCACTTGGTATAACGATGCTCCTTATTGTCTTGCAAAACATGCACAACAAGTGTTCTATGTGGAAGATCCAAAATTCGGAGATAATTGGAAAGTTGTCAATGTCGTTGCTCAAAGAGGTACTTATAGCAGTTCTTGCATAGCTCGGAATGATGAAAGTACACAAGTTCCAGACGAAGCGTACCAAGAAGATGATATAACAAACATACCCACATTATACATGTACAATGATATTGATCATGAAGATGAATATGACGATGGGTTGGAGCTGCCAAGAACAATTCCTGAAGGATACTATGACTTCGACATACAAACTGATCATGATGCTGTTGTGGAGGATGAAGATGACGAAGAAGGTGATTTTCAAGAAGATGAAGAAAGTGAGGTAGAAGAATACCAAAGTGATCGTGAGGGAAGTGATGAAGTTGATGATGAGGAGTATGGGGATGATCTATCTGATTAGTCAATGTGCTTCAGTATATTTTGGATGTGTATATAAGTTATGAATGTTTTATGTTTTGTGGTGTAAGGATTGACAGATGTATTTTGTATTTTGAAGGAATCTGTTTGATCTTAGGCGACTGAGTTTATACAAATCAGTCACTTATGAGATCTGCAGTATTAGGTGGGAAAATTATTTGCCTGGGCGGGACTTGTGAAAATTTTTGGGCAAAACTATATTTTTCAAATGCTGAGGTAACAACCTTATGTTACTGATACAGTTTCTCCTTCGCCTAAGGATAACCTGCATCAAATCTGTACACGTGTCCTACAAAGTTCGACGTGTCGGAAGGTAAACAACATTGTCTCATTTTACTTAGGGTTTTCACCCATCTTCTTTTCATTCCAAACATACTGCCGCATCTCTCTCAACTTTACCATCTTCTATCAATCTCTCCGCGCGTCCATGCCTCCGAAGAAGAAGACCCTCGGGGATGTCGTCGAAGCCTGCAGCAACCATCCAATGAAGTTGCGTTCGCCTGCTAAGAGGAAGCCGACCAAGGTACACACGCCAGAGCCGGTAGCGAAGAGAGGACCGGTGACGAAGACGATGAACCTTGCGGAGGTGGTGACGAAGACGAAAGCTGCCAAACCTGAGAAGAAACCGCCGCGCAAGGAGGCCACTGCACCTGCTGAGACTTCGTCTGTGCCTCAAGCAGGCCAAAATGTTAACGGTGAGACTGCAACGACTGATCCGCCACGCATGGAGTCCACTACTCCTAAGAAGAAAACTAAATCCATCCAACTCCAACTCCGTCGAAGCCCTAGATGTTCCTCGAAGCTCCGAGTACACAAACCTACCACTGATGTTAATATACCACCAGAGATCGCTCCACCCACTGCTAATCCAGCACCCACTCATGATTTCAACCCTAAAATCGCTCCACCCCCTGTCACTTCTATACCCTACTCGTACGCTTAGTTCTGCGTCCCTACCGCCCCGTTCAACTCATTCCGCCCCATATCCATCCCTTACACCCTCCCCTGCATCTACTGCTAATGAATCGAATGCCATAGATAAAGACCCTGTTGGTGAAGACCCTGCTGATGACGAAGTCCATGTTGATGAAGACCACCATGTTGATGAAGACCCTCTTGATAAAGACCCTGATGATGAAGGCTGTCATGCTATTATTGATGGTGAGGACATTGAAGCAATGGCTACTGATGAACCGGTTGAAGAACCCTTGAGCATCCGTTGCAAGCAGTCCAAAGCCACTGGTAATATTATGCCTTTTGATTCAAAATTTCATTTTATGCTCTGCTGTTTTGATGAATTAGTCCGTTATTGTTTCATATTGGTATGTATTTTGATATTGGTTTGTGATTGAAATGTCACAGAAACTGCTGATGAATGTGAACCGGGCAAGAAGCGAAAGCGCCGTGGTGTGGTGTGTGGCGCCAAGATAGCAGACTTGGTCCACAGGCTCGGAACCAGGATCAAAGTGGAATGCACTGTAGAGGCTAATGGGCCTATTAGTGTGAAGATTCGCAGCATGGTGACTCATCAGATTGGGTGTTGTGTACGGGAGAAAGTGCCAATTGTAGCCTCAACATATACCGAACTGGACCCCAAGCACTGGGACATAGTCGGCAATTACCTAAGCGTGAGTTTAATTAGTTTAGGATCAATTAAGCATTACTGTCGAACTCTTTATTTACAGAGGGTGTATACTTACATGTTCACTTCAATGTTTTTTTTGTAGACACATTTCTTCCTACCCAAGGATGACACTTTGCTCTGGGAGTTTATAACAAGGACAGCCAACAGTCGCTATAAAGACTGGAAATCAGATTGCCGCACTCACTATTTGGCCCATGGAGAGAAGACCCCCAAGGAGTTCATGCATAGAAAGGAAGAGTGGAAATGGCTTGTGCAGCACTTTCAGGAGCCTGGTCAGCAGGTTATGTTTTGTAACTTATCCTTTACTCTTTTAAAAAAAATAAACTTCACTATTTTTTGTCTTACTAATTGTTCCTCTGTTATTTAGGCTATATCTGCAAGAATGAAAGGTGCTAGGCTCAAAAAAATGAACCATCATTCTGGTAAAACTCCATTCTGCATCCGAGCATTAAAGCATCTGGAAAAGGGACACAAAGCGCCCTATGTTGCTGCGTATGAGGAGGTTTATTCACAGGAGGCTGATAGCGGTCCTTTAGTGGTAACTTACTCAATCCTGTTGTACAATTTCAAAGTGTTAATGCCACATATTTTATAGTAGGACTAATTTCAAGTGTTTCACTGAAAATGGATTTGTGTCAAGTAATGTCACTATCTATTTTGTTTTATGTTATGTGTTGGTTATGAATTTTAATGTTACTTGGTTTTATCATATTATTAATATATATCATGTTATTTGTTCACGAAGATGAAAGTTTATAACTATATTTAAGTATTTGGTTTCTTTGCGCATCAGATGTTCTTTTTTATAAATTGTTTTCTAATTTTACATAGGAGCAAATGTGTGCCGAAGTGAAGTTGCTCACCCATAACCATGACCATGATTCTGATGACCCGGACAGCGTTATTGCTGATGATGAAGCCCTTCCAACAGACAAACAACTGGAAATTATCTATAAGGTTGTTGGGCAAAAGAAAGGGACTCAAGTGTCCGGTGTAGGTGGTAATATAAGGAGGCCTCCTCGCCCTAGAGGCGGTGCGTCTAACCACATGCTGAAGGAAGAGCTCTTAAAGGCAAAAGAAGAGGCTGTCAGAAGGGATGCTGTGGTTGAGCATCGGCTAAAGGCACTTGAAGAAATGGTCCGACAGGGAGTGGGGGTTGCTGGGCATGGATGCAATGTCTCTGATGGTGCGAGCTTTGATATGGGTGTCTCCTAGTTTCGTGCATGCTTGACATTTGAAACAAAACTTTTGTGTAATGTTTTGTGTTGCTCGTTGAACTTGTGATCCTTTTTGGTGCTGGAAAAACTGTTTCTAGCATTATTGTGTAACAATTTGGACCATTTGCTAAAACAGGTGGTTTCGGAATGTACGGGAATTTGTAAAATGCTTCGTTGTTCTTACACGACTGCAAACTAGTACAATACTATGGTGATAAAAACTTATGCGACAGAAAAATCACATTATCTATACTTAAACGACTTATTCTAACAAAAACTTTGCCTTACGCGTCAAGTTGTACTATCAATAAAAACCATAAAGCGACTGACATTGTACAACAATAACTTAGGCGTCAGACATTTAAAGTAATTCGTGGCCTGCAATTGACACTCATATATCCTAACGCGACTGACGTACTTCCTTGCACGGCTGACGTATGTTTGTCGCTTAACATATGTTATACGAATGATGTACATTAGTCAGTCGCAAGTTCACTTATGTCGCATCCGTTATGCGACTAAGCCTTATGTCACTGACTACAGTCGCATAATGTCTTATGCGACTGAAAAAGTCCTTACGCGGCTATTTTTGGTCAGTAACATAAGCGACCAATTGGCGTAGTGTACTTTCATTGCCTGAATATGAAAAGACTTGAATTTCTAAAAAGAACTATATATATATGGTAATTCATTGAAAATATCAGTACCATTCCAAAAAAATTTAGGTTTCGATAAATATTGATATAAATTTTAATATTTCTTGGTTAAACATAAATTGTGAACCTCTGTATTATTGAAATTTCTTGCTGCTACTAAATTAAATGAATACCAATTCAACATTAAGTTGAAAATGAAAATGAAAATGTATATAGGGGGGGGAGGGGGGGGGGGGGGCGAGGCAAGAACTTTGATTTTTAGAGCATTCTTGTAACTAGTCTAACATATATATAGGAGATTAAAATCCTTATAAATTCGAAGTATACAAGAAATAGACAACCATGGAATATTAATTAGTGTCAACAGTGAACGATTTTCGCTCGAATTCATTGTATTTAGTATCAATGTATACAAAAGGAACATATTGTAAAATGAACAAATAAATCACTGTCATGTGTATAGCTTGGAATAAACAATAATTTAATCACTTAAAACTTTTGAAGATGACACTGTCGGTGTCTCTCCCCATGAAAACATATTGGACCGTCCATAGTCCGTAGGTTTATTTGGATGTGACACAACGTATTATTGTCCTTTTTTCAGAACATGTATTATTGTCCTTTTAAACTAGGGCTGGGTTCGGTTAAAAAACCGAACCAAACCGATAAAACCGAAACCGAACTTATTCGTCGGTTTAGTGAAAATCAAAATTGAAAATCGAACCGACTTTTCGGTAAACCGATAGAATCGATTCGGTTCGGTTTTGAGTTTTTTTTCTAGGGAAGGTTTTCACTTTTCAGTGTACCCTGTTAACTTAAAAATAATACCCTGTAAACCGACAACAAAGTTTGTTCAACAAACTGGATACAAAAAAGCATTACAATAGAACAAAAGGTTTGGGAAGACATCGTATTTAGGTCGAACTATGAACTGCGAGTTTCAGAATGGAGGGAAGAAAACATAGATCTTCTGATCTTCATGACTCGAAATTCAGTGCTGCAATCCTGACAAATTACCACGCAAAGCATTAGCATAGAGATAAAACCACATATACAAATACAATATAGAATATACTAATCATAACTTGCTAGACATAAATTAACTGACAAGTATTGTGCTACAAACATAAAAACAAGATTCATTCAAAAGGATTACGGATTACCGATTTGGTAACAACAAGCATGATTAGTCTTTAGTCCAGTATTTATAAACCAAGATCATGGGTGAGTCTTTACAATCAGAAAACTTCCATTCAAAAAAATTTATCAACGAACACAAAAACCTCAAACACAAATATTTCAAGCAAATAAATATGTTTAAGCAATAAACTGCTACTCCTAAGTCTTACTCGTGTAGGTGCACACCAAACAAATTTTTTTATCACAAACTAAAAACCTCAGCTCCGACAATCGGCCATCTTAGCTAGACTGAAAAAGATGGATTGACATCAAAAACCCAACAGCAGAATAAAACAATATATAGTACCTAACTTGACTTGAATCATAATAGACTTGACTAAAATAAAACCACAAGTTCTTACATTAGTTTGTGTGCACGACTATCCTAATAATTTGATCCTCCAAGCAAGGTAAATACTGAAATCAGAAAAGGAAACTCAGTTACACAAAAATTATTGATATTCTCTATCAAACTGATAGGCTCCTGGGGATATTTAGCTGACTGATTCTACAGGAAAATGAAGCTGATTTGTAAAATGCAACAACTGATGCATTTTATATGTAAAAACAAACAACCAGTTCAAGTAAAAACAAACAACCTAGCATCATCCCTTCTCTCGCTCCAGCTGGATAAGTTTCTCCCCTGCACAAACAGAAACCCATTTAGGCATAACAGCCTCGAATTTCATGAAATCAGACACACCCAAACTAGATAAAACAGCCTCAGCAATCACGCAATTCAGATCAGAAGCACAGATACAGACAAGCATAAATCAAACCATCACAAAATGTCCAAGAAAACTCAAAAAGTTAAAATTGTGAACATTGAAATGTACAGAAAACAGAAGTGTGAACAAGTTGCATACCAATGATCCCAACCAGTCCTGCCGAGCTCATTTGCTAGCACCTCTAATAACACCTCTGCCTCTACCTCGACCTCTACCTCAACCTCTACCTCTAGTACTCGAAGAAACACCTCTAACATTTGTTGTAGACATAAGATTTATTGTTGATGGTCTTGGAGGAGGAAGGGGAGGCAAACTGATCATTGATGAACTAAGACTCATTGAGGTACTACTCATTGATGAAGTACTTGCAACCGAAGAAGGTGTAGGAAGAAATGTAGGCAATTGAGTATAGTTCACATCTACAAAAAAAGGAAAACATTAGTGAAATTTAGAAACATAAAAATTAAAATGAATAACAACTAACATGTATAAAAACTCTTATAAATAAAATAATGCATTACTTACTTATTTCAATTTCTTCAAGTTCCTTGTACATTTCGAACTCCTCATCCGTTGGCTCCTTGTAAAAATCAAGGGGGAGCCAGAATGGGTCGTGATGAGAGGAGCAAGCTGCTCACAGATCTGAATGCCATCATTGCCGCTGATAAGGAACAACGCAGGCGCATCAACATCTTGCTTGTGCCCTCAGCTACCCGAGTGATGATGAATCTGGTGATGCAGATTCTGAGGACGACACTGATGATGAGTCGTCTGTATGAAGTTTGATTTGCTGTTCGAACTCGATTGGACCCCTTGCCAGTTTGTGGCAAAAAGGGGGAGTATGTTGAGGTAACCGTTCTGGCACCTCAAGTTGTGTCTAAAGCATAGATTTGGTTTTGCCAAAATGCCAAGGGGGAGATTGATGTTCCCATGAATGGCATGCTGTTGGCAAAACGGCCTTAGACAGTTCGAGCAGGAGTTCAGGGGGAGTTCGAACACTTTCTGGAACTACAGTACAGCGTGGAGCAGACGCAAAGATCTTCCGGAAGGTTCTAAAGATCGAGGATCTTTTAGATTCGAACTGAAGTCGGCCAGCGAATATTCAAGTGAATATCTACATATCAGATCTGATGATGGCGTGGCTGACTTGGGGAGGAAGTCTTCGGTTATTCCTCTCACCGATTGGATAAAGATATGCATCGAATATTTAGGAATATCTTCCTAAATATTTGATGAGATATCTAGAGCAGATTTTGGAGATCGTCCTGACATATAAATACATGGGTAGGACGTCCATAATCTGTATCACTTTCAAGATCAAATATACACGAGGAAACCCTACCGATTGGAGAAGAAGAAAGCGACCGCCGAGTGTGTTTTCCCCACTGGAAATACATCGGTGTAAGTTCAGTCTGATCTGTGCCATTCAGACTGACCAGAGTTATCACGTTCAGCGCACGAACAGAACGACCTACTTTCGAGAGAAAGCGACCGAGCTTCAGGAGAAGATCGAGCACGTTCGGACAGAAGGTCTGGACGAAGGGGATCAAGGGGAGTTGCGACGAACCTTGGTTGCAAATCTGAGAGACGGAGGAATAGAGGCTAGGCAATTACAAACCCGAGGTTGTGTAAGTGTAAGTCCCTGTGGAAAGCTCTATACTCGTAATAAAGATTTGTTGTCCCTTTTTCCGGGTGTGGGAAACCCCCCAGAGTAGGCGTAGCCGAACTGGGTTATCAATCTGTGCGTGCTCCTGTTTTACTGTTCTGTTCGTACTGCTTATTGCACTGTGGTGGAAAGAGTTCAAGGTCTGTTGAAACACAACCTAGAACACTTGCTTGAACAGGGGATAGAATTCCAATTGGTATCAGAGCAAACACTCGACACACTGAGTGAGATCCTGAACTGTTCAAGATGACTCTGAAGGAAGGGCAAAGCATCACCAGACCTCCGCTGCTAGATGGATCAAACTTTGCCACCTGGAAACCCATAGACGAGGAAAGATTGGTGAGCAAAGTCCTGAGATCACTCCCTCCGAGATTTGCCATGAAGGTGACGGCCATTGAGGAAATGCATGACATCTCCAAGTTAAAGCTGGACGAGCTGACAGGTTCCCTCAGAAACTACGAGATCAATCATAATTTCCTAACCGGAGAAGTAAAGGGAATAGCACTGAAGGTGGACATACCAGAAGACAAACCGGATGGTGAATGCACTACTGAGCAACTGGCAATGATGGATCAGAACTTTGGCAGAATGGTGAGGAAAATGAACAGACGCGGTCCAGAACAAGGTCAGTCCTCATCTACCAATTTCCGTAACTGGAAATCCAGTAGGTCAAGATCTAGTGACATGAGACAAGAGCCGTCTGACAAAAGAAAAGAGGAGATCCAGTGCCATGAGTGCAAAGGCTTCGGGCACATTCAATCACAATGCGCCAACACTCTCATAAAGAAGAAGGCAATGGTGGCCAACCTCAACGACAGTGAGTCAGATGAAGAGGGAAGTGAGACCAACAACTTTGTGGCCTTCGTCACTACATTAGGAGAGTGCAGCAACTCCAGTGAAACTGCTTCAACTCAGTTGGAACTCCCGGGTGATGACCTCTCATACAGTGATGATGAAGAACTCACGCAAGAGTCTCTGGCTCAGACATATAAGGATCTGTCCGAGAAGTTGCTACTACTGATCAAAGTCAACAAGAAGCTGAATGACACAGTTGCAAGTGTCACTATTGAGAAGGACCAGATCTGGCAGGAGGCTGAGACACTAATCACACTGAAGATAGAACTCGAAGTCACAGTAGCCTCCCTGACTACTCAACTGGCTGAGATGAAACAAGAGAGGGCCAACTTGCTTGCCAAAAATGTGAAACTCATGGGTACAGTTTCAACACTGAAACTCGACATGGAGAAAGATCGGGAGACTCATCCAGTCGGCATGGCAGGTCTAAGGACGACCATCACAGATCTGAGACGCAAGGAAGTGTTCCAACTGCGGAAGACCGAACAGCTGGAACTTCAGTTAGAGTCAGAAAAGATGGATCACTCGGATACTAAGAAGGAGCTCAACGATCTCAAACGATCGGTAAGAATGTTGAACTCTGGCACTAATGACCTTAATGATACTTTAGAGTCTCAACGGATGGAGTCTGGTTATCGTGGCTTGGGGTTCACTGAAGAAAGTTCCTCAAAAGGCACCACATTTGTTAAAGCAAAGCAAGTGACGGAACCGTCAGCTGAACAGAAGGTTAAACAGTCTAAGGGAAAGAATATTGCTGATATCGGAAAGACTGATGGAAAACCGCGCAGGACTCACACACGAAGTCGTGATCACTCACCCTTAATGCGTAGGATGGACACACGCACTTGCTGGTATTGCCACCAGATGGGACACATCAAATTGAAGTGTCGCCTGTTTCTTGCTGAACGACAGACATACCAACAACGGACGAAACCCCGACAACATCAGGTCTGGACACCAAAGGCAAACCAAACTGCTTGCATGATGGCGTGCTTCTCAAGCTGCACAGAGCTTGACAGTTGGTATTTCGACAGCGGATGCTCTGCCCACATGACAGGTAACTCTCAATATCTAACACATATTAGACCTGTTGAGAAGATGTGGATTGTCACCTTCGGGGATGGTGGAAAGGGTCAGGTGATCGGCTGTGGGACATTGATGGTTCCGGATCTCCCTGCACTTGAGAACACCCTTCCTGTCAAAGGACTGACAATGAACCTCATCAGCATCAGTCAACTGTGCGACGATGGAAATTATGTGTCATTCTCCAGCTACTCATGCCTTGTTCTCGACAAGAATGGAAATACACTGATGAAAGGGAAAAGGGATGCCAAGAACTGCTACTTCATTGGGATGGGACTAACGTGTCCAAAGGACGTCCAAGCTTGTGGAAAGCATCAGATGGTTCCACATTGTGCTAACGTCAAACATAGATTTCTGCGAGGGGGAGTAGATAAGACCCTACACACAAGGTCTGATTGGAGCTGCGCACAAATCCATGTTGACAACTGTTCCAGGAAACTGGTGAAATGGAAGGTGACACAGTTTCAGAAACATGCCTGGAGTCACACAAGGAGAGATGAATATGGAGGATCTCAGAAGATGGTCACTCAGAGATATATCAAGACCCATCTCAACTCATATGGCATCTCACGGCTCGGAACACCCAGATCCTCAGTGGGTCTTTGTGGTGTTGATCACTGAATGCATCCAACGGTGGTCAGTCATAGTCGAAAATCCAGCTGAACAGTTGGACTGACCACCTAAGGAAGGAGAGCTGGAACAGATGGCACAATGCTTGAAGATGAATTTTTTGAATATTCTCGAAGATTTTTCATACCTTTATTTGGAACGAGAGTTGACTGATTTGGAAAGTGGAATAGGCGGAGTATATTTGAGAAGAAGGAGAACATGCAGACTTCCAAGGCACTGGCGGTAAAACCTAAGATTCTGAAATCAAAGGCTCCGAAGTCGAAAAAGGCGTCGTCTTTACGATCTGACACCGAATCTTTGGCCATAGCAAAGAAGACTGGCGGAGGAGCAACCGCTGAAATCCCTCAGTTGGACATGGTGGATACGCCTAAACTAATCGATGTTGGTTCAACACAAGTACTTTTACCGTATGAGGTATGCCCTAAATCTCAGACTGTTCCTTCCACAAATATTTCTGCTGTTGAAGATATTCTGTTGGAGGAAGTTGTGAATGTGGGTGGTGAAGCCAGTAGGGCTGATGTTGGTCAAGATGGCACTGGGCCCATAAAAGAAGGAGAGCCCGGTATTTCTGTGTTTAAAGGCGCTGGTGTATCAGGAGTATGGAGGGCGAAAATCCATGCTTCTGGGTATATTCGTCCGGGAGGTTTTCTTGGAAAGAAGGGGACTCACCTAGTTGTTTCTCCAAGACAATGTCTGGCCAAGATCAGTTCAAGCAGAGGGAAGCTCTCTGCTATTTCTAATAAGGAGGCAGAAAAGTGTCT
The DNA here is from genome assembly GCA_033675215.1 of Rhodiola kirilowii. Taxonomy (NCBI): domain Eukaryota; kingdom Viridiplantae; phylum Streptophyta; class Magnoliopsida; order Saxifragales; family Crassulaceae; genus Rhodiola; species Rhodiola kirilowii. Next base: position 6,629,007 of record CM066193.1, on the reverse strand, counting down.
TGATTCCTCAAGAAAAAGGAAGGTGGTGATTGATGAAGCATCTGTTGATGGCTCTGATGAGAAGCTTGGAGTATCGGAGGGGGAACAAATCGGTGAGCCTTGCTGAGACTATGACAGAGGAGATTAATCCATCAGAGAAGAAAGATGTATTCAAAAAGGCCATTCTAGAAGAATCTGATCCTACTGAAAGGGATGAAGAGTTGGAAGAGCTATTCAAAGACATTAATAATGTCATGGAAGATTTTGGAAAAGAGAAGGATAGGGGAATGGGAAGTTCTGAGGAAGATCAGCATGCCCAGAGTGTTGGGGCAGAAGAGTCAGCTACCGAGAAAGTTGCAAATGTTCCAACTATGGAACCGAGTGTTCAGACTGAAGCTAAAACTGCACCAGCTCTAGAGGATGTTCTGGCTAAGGAGACAGTGGCTGTACCTGTAGACATTCAAGGTGATCGTCATATGAAGGAGGATGATACATCAGTTCGTGGGGTGTCTACAAAGCCAGTGTCAAGGGAAGTTACTCTTTCGGAAGATGACCAGGACCTTGTCCCTATTGTCAATCTCAAAAGGACAAAGAAGGAAAAGAAGAAGGTAGTTTTTGCAAAGACTACAAAGGGATCAGTTCAGAAGGTTGCTGAGGACAACATTGGTGCAGGGGGGGTCGGCTCTTCTGAGAAAAGGAAGCACGATGCTGCGGTTCCCGTCTTTGAAGATGCCAGGAGATGCGAAGTCCCAGCCCTGAGTCTGAGACTGTTCCAGTGGGAAAGGTCAAGAAAGGGGTGTGGTTCGTTAATAGAGACGCTGTATTGAAATGGAGCTGTGTGCTGAAAAGGAAAATCATTTCCGAGAGGTTGCTAGATGAGTCCCGATACAAGGGAAAGGAAGTGATTGAGGTGCTCAAGGAATCTGATCTATTCTGGACGTTGGACAGATGCAAGCCGTTCAACGAGAAATTGGTGCGTGAAGCCATGGTAAACCTTCCTCCTGGGTTTGGGGTCATTGGAGAAGCAGATTATGGGGTCTTCTTTGTTAAAGGAAGAAGGATCAAGATTGATCCTGAGCTGATCAATGTATACTGTTCCATGGACGACCCAGCTGTTGATGAAGAGGAATCAAGCTTTGAGAACATAGTGAGCACCATCAATGCAGGCTCTGTTCGGTGGAGGCCTGAGTCAGTTCGATGCTATTTTTCATTGCTGTTTCCAACTGGAGGCCGTCTACTCATCGCTCTACTGTCAATAAGGACATGGCCCAACTGATTTATCAGATAGGGAATAAGCTGAAGTTCAACCTGGGCAGAGTGATGTTCAAACAGATTGTTGAACATGCCACTTCGACGAGAACACTGCACCAGCTTTGCTTCCCATCTCTGATATATGAGCTGATCATCCATCAAGCTCCAGATTTGAAGGCCTCGACTAACCATCTCTCAAAGGCACCTAACAAGTTCATCGTTGATCACAAGCTGTATAAGGGCCGTCACGTGAATGACCTCAAGGAGGTCAACCAGAAAGGACAAGATGTTGCGGAATCGAGTCAAGGGGGAGCCAGAATGGGTCGTGATGAGAGGAGCAAGCTGCTCATAGATCTGAATGCCATCATTACCGCTGATAAGGAACAACGCAGGCGCATCAACATCTTGCTTGTGCCCTCAGCTACCCGAGTGATGATGAATCTGGTGATGCAGATTCTGAGGACGACACTGATGATGAGTCGTCTGTATGAAGTTTGATTTGCTGTTCGAACTCGATTGGACCCCTTGCCAGTTTGTGGCAAAAAGGGGGAGTATGTTGAGGTAACCGTTCTGGCACCTCAAGTTGTGTCTAAAGCATAGATTTGGTTTTGCCAAAATGCCAAGGGGGAGATTGATGTTCCCATGAATGGCATGCTATTGGCAAAACGGCCTTAGACAGTTCGAGCAGGAGTTCAGGGGGAGTTCGAACACTTTCTGGAACTACAGTACAGCGTGGAGCAGACGCAAAGATCTTTCGGAAGGTTCTAATAATCGAGGATCTTTTAGATTCGAACTGAAGTCGGCCAGTGAATATTCAAGTGAATATGTACATATCAGATCTGATGATGGCGTGGCTGACTTGGGGAGGAAGTCTTCGGTTATTCCTCTCACCGATTGGATAAAGATATGCATCGAATATTTAGGAATATCTTCCTAAATATTTGATGAGATATCTAGAGCCGATTTTGGAGATCGTCCTGACATATAAATACATGGGTAGGACGTCCATAATCTGTATCGCTTTCAAGATCAAATATACACGAGGAAACCCTACCGATTGGAGAAGAAGAAAGCGACCGCCGAGTGTGTTTTCCCCACTGGAAATACATCGGTGTAAGTTCAGTCTGATCTGTGCCATTCAGACTGACCAGAGTTATCACGTTCAGCGCATGAACAGAACGACCTACTTTCGAGAGAAAGCGACCGAGCTTCAGGAGAAGATCGAGCACGTTCGGACAGAAGGTCTGGACGAAGGGGATCAAGGGGAGTTGCGACGAACCTTGGTTGCAAATCTGAGAGACGGAGGAATAGAGGCTAGGCAATTACAAACCCGAGGTTGTGTAAGTGTAAGTCCCTGTGGAAAGCTCTATACTCGTAATAAAGATTTGTTGTCCCTTTTTCTGGGTGTGGGAAACCCCCCAGAGTAGGCGTAGCCGAACTGGGTTATCAATCTGTGCGTGCTCCTGTTTTACTGTTCTGTTCGTACTGCTTATTGCACTGTGGTGGAAAGAGTTCAAGGTCTGTTGAAACACAACCTAGAACACTTGCTTGAACAGGGGATAGAATTCCAAAAGACATATCAAGCATTGAAAGTTTGAATCTTGGGTCAAGTACATTGGCAATAAACACGATCAAGTTTATTTTATGGCCATTTCCTCCTCCATTGCTTTGTCCCCAATACTTGTCAAACTTTATCTTCATTGATCGAGCCACCTTCATCAAAATGGGATTACTCCAATCACGCATCTTCTTCTCAATAAGTTGTTGCAATGCCACCATTTCATTGAATATCAAATTGGAAGTAGGAGTTTTACTTGCACTATACTTTATGGTAGAATCATAAAACCTCTTAAGAAAAAGAGTAAAAGCTTGTGCATCCAACCAATCTTCCTCCATTGGTCGCCCCATCCTTTTGACAAACACCCCATCCTTCTTAACCTCTTCATTAAAGTAAGCTCGAAAATTCACATCTTCATCATTCATCCTACTAAACACCACCTTATACTTGAATGCACCTTCAAGCATATTTTTATAAGTTGAATTCCATCTTGTAGGCACGTCCATGAGAATGTTTGACAGGCTATCCATATTCTCCAAGATAGCTACATTTCTAAATGCATCTAACCTTGCCGATGAAGAGTGAATGTACTTGACACAATTCCGAATACCCTCAATTGCTTTCTCTAGTTCACCAATCCATCCTTCACAATTAGATTGAGGATGTGACAAGCACATCTCAAATGCAAGTACTCCCCACCAAGTACTAGATTTCCTTGTCTTTCAAGCTTCTTCTTCATAAGTGCAACCGCCCCTTCATTTGCCGAAGCATTATCAACGGTAATGCTAAACACTTTCTTAACTCCCCAATCACGTAGACAACGCTCAAGGCACATGCCTATGTCTTCACCTTTGTGACTTGTGATTTTAGTGAAGTTGATGATCCTCTTATGCAAGTTCCAAGAATCATCTACGTACAAAATGGGCGGTGATCACCATATAGTTGATGTTTTGGATAGATGTCCAAGTATCCGTTGTGATACTTACCCTCTTATCACATATTACCGACTTTATTTTGCCCTTCTCAAGCATGTACAAGTCCCAAACTCCACGAGCAACCTTTTTTCTATCAGAGATCTTAAACCTAGGTTGAAGCCCATGAAGTAAGTTCGCCAAACCTACCCCTTCAACCGCCCTAAATGGTTGCTCATCTCTTATGACGAACTCCACGGTCAACAACTCACATTTCTTTTGATTAAAAACATTTGGGACTAAAGCTCCACCCATGGTCACATTATTTAAGCTTGGTTGAGTAGATTTAGTTCCATCTCCTTCATAAAAAGGGGAACCTACACATTTTCTCAAGTGATTGAGCAACCCTCTTGTCCCATTTTTTTTAGAATGCGCCGGCATCTCCAATTTGCAATAGTTACATATCCCGATTACCTCTACTATTTCACCTTCTCTATTTTTCTTTTCTTTTTTTTACACAATGATCCCATGCCGGTGATGCTTTCTTCCTCTTCCTACTTCCTCCCGTCCCTATGGCCACCTCCTCCTCGCCACCCTCCTCACCGCCATCCTCACCACCCACTACACCATCATGATCACCCTCTGGCCATATTTCATGAGACTCATAGTCATGCGCTCCTTGGTCCATCTTTATATGTATACTACAATTGAAAAAAATACCAAAGAACTATCACATATCGGATCATGCATCCAACATTCACAATTAAAATCAATTCACATTAAGAAAGTAACATAAGATAAGAGAGCTTCATCATTAGAGTTGAGAGGAGAACACATTTAGGAAGGATAATTTGAGAACTTAAAATTCAAAATATGGATCGTAAGTAACTAGTGAATCATTACTTTCAATTTTTATTGTTTCAAAATTCAAATAGATTCACAATTCATATACACTGATCCTCACTCCTCAGCGTTATAACCAAATCATACCTAGGGTTCAATTCACCCGATCGGAGACTGAAAAATGAAAATGAAAAAGAAGACAAACCTGAATCGAATTCGTTGAGTTTGAGGGCGGTAGAAATTGAACGAACACCGGAACGGAGGAGCTCGGAGGGGATGGTTAAAGCACCGGACGCGGCAGTGGATGATGGAAGAACGAAGTAGGATGCGGCAGTGGACGATGGAAGTTTGAAGTAGGATGCGGCTGTTTAGTCTTTTTTTTGTTCTGGACAGCGTTACACGTTTTAGGGTCGGTATGATAAACCGATTTGAATTGCAAAAATTGGTTCGGTTCGTTAAACCGAAATTCCCAAAATTCAAACCGATACCAAACCGATATAAATCGGTTCGGTATGATAAACCGATATTCGGTTCGGTTTAATATTCGGTTCGGTTTCGGTTCGATTTCAGTTCGGTTCGGTTTTTCGGTACAAAAACCCAGCCCTATTTTAAACACACACATCAACATATAGAATTTTGGATGTGACACTAAGGCGTATTATTGTCCTTTTAAAGTTTAAACCAGTGTTGTGAAAACTGGATCGGCCGGTTCGGTTCACTGACAACGTCTGTTTTTACCCTCCCGGCGTGTCGGTTTTGAAAGAGGGTCGTCGTAGAGGTCAAAAACAATTTATAATGACCGGTAGGGTACCGAGTCGAACCAAGAGGAGCAAGCTAAGCACATGCACTATTTAAGATCATGTTTCCATTCGGCTATTCTAAACAAAAATGTATAAAGGAGTATATATCTAAATCCTATGTGGTGAGTAATTGGGGATAAACGTTAAGTAAGAGGCGTTTTGAGGGGTTACTCCCCTCCTTGGCATTTTCTCAATGATCACATACACGATATTCAAACATTTCATGGTAGTCAAATAGTATTGAACCTAGTTTAGACTAGGATTGACTAAAAGTCACTTAAATCCATTCCTAGACAAACTCTCTTATAGCTCGAACCTCTCGGTTCATTCCATGTCAATAAATACCATGAACTCGACTCCTAGTTCACTTCCTATCCATGCATTGTAGAAAACCTAGCTTAGACTAAGGTAGACCAATTCTCATTGAATCTAGTCTTAGCCAAGCTCTCTTATAGCTCGAACCTCACTCTCTCGAGATAATTGGTTCATTCCATAGCACCATTATCCTTGGAATGTCTTCCTAAGGTAATAACTACTATGAACTCGAGTCCTAGTTAACAACAAATGCATACATTAGATAGGATCACGTTCTCTATTATCCAAACTAGATTCAACATGTTACTTAGGCATTTCGTCAAACACTTAGTAGCATGTCATACATGAAGTGCATAGAGAACATGAATTTGACACCATTAGATGGGATAAATTGATGATTTGCTCAATGACTAATTCCAATAAATCAAACATTCAATCCTTAGTCAAGCATCCATATCCTAAGGTTCATTTACATGATTCAAGATATAGATCATTTCTCCATCCTAGAACTATTCCCAAGGGTTTCCAAGTCCTAGGTTCAAGTTTTAGTCCAAATTGTCACTTAGGCATTTTATCAAACACCTAGAGTGCATAACATTCATAACACAAGAGAAAATGAAATCAACAATCATCCATATGAATATCAATGTATATATGTGATCAAAGAGTACCAAGGAGAGTCATAAGACCCTCAAAACACAAGATCCACTACTCACACATCATGTAAGACAACATGTTGTGAGTAGGGTTTAATGGCAACAACAAGTAGAATAGAAGAGGAATAGAGTAGGATGGTTAATCCTAATGTCTCCCTTTGATCTTCACTTCTCCTTGGTTGGATGATGATTGATGACCTTGGATGAGCCTCTTTTCCAATCTTCTTCTCCCCAAAAACCCCCACACTTGGTCCAAAACCCTTGCTTTCTATTTATAGATTCGGTTGAAATCTGGGTGCAGAAATCTGAGTTTTTCATCCAGTCGGTCGACTGGGATGGGTGAAAGTTGATGAGCTCCTGAAGTTTAATCGAGTCGGTCGACTGGACTTCTCAGTCGACCGACTGGGGCCTTTTTGATGGTCTTCCCGTCCGAATTTGGTCTTGGCTTCAACTAGACAGTTGTAGCCCTTTGCAATACCTTTCCAACAAGCTAAAGATCAGCCAAATCGGACATTGGATGCGCCCTGGACGTCCAAAACAAGTTGCAAAGGTCAATATGCTCGGTATTGCCCCGAAACTTCTTGTTTTGCGCCGACACTTCTGTTTTTCAACTAATCTTCATATATAGGCCTTGACCATGGGGGAAACTTGTTTTCTACCTAAAATATAGAGATAGCGGTCAAATGACATCAAAATAATATCGGAAACGACCCAAAACTATAGTGAAGAATGACCATAAATGAGTCGAAAACTCGACTCATCATTCACTCATCGGATCGGTTTGGAGTCAAACCCGATCAAATCTGGTCAAGACCCGGTTGATCCGGTTTTTCATTAAAATCGTGATTTGATCGATTCGATTTGGTCAGAAAAAATATTTATTTAATTTAGACTTGGACAAGACTCGAACCCAAGTCCCTCTTAATAGTTTTTCTCTATATTTTCACTAGGCTAAAGATGATTGTTGTTCTATTATTTATTTCAATAATGAATATTCATTTATCAAATCTATAAAAGTTATTACTTATTATCAATTTAACTAGAAATTCAATTAGTCTTATAAATCCCTTATTGTTGTGACTTGTAAATTAAGACTAAAATTGTTATTGTTGTATTATTGATTTGTACTGTATCAAATTCTAAATTTGTTATGGTATGTTGTTATAATCGGATTATAATCATGTAATATTTATTCAAGTCATAAATATGTTAAATTATAATATCATATATAAATATTTTATTTTATTTGTTAAATTGAATCACATCTTTGCACTAAAATTGCAATTATTGTTTTGTTATTTTCTTATTAATGTGTGATATTCGAATTCTAAATTTGTTATGGTTATAGTATTGTATACAAGTTAAATTTTATTAGGTTACAAAACAGGTAAATAAATATGCATATATATAGGGGCGTGCTCAAATGAGAACCATTCTTAGAGTGTTATCGTGTTACTTGAATCTGATTGGTTGATAGTGGCAGGAATAGTGCCGGAATAGTGGATTTTGGGTAGTGGATTTTACTGTTTGCTTTTTGAATAGTGCAGGATTTTGGTAGTGAGACACGTGGCGCACCCACAAAGCACGGGGAGGGGGGGTTTGGATGTGTGGCTTAGATTGGAGTAAGAGGTAACATGCTAAGAAGGGGGTAACATTTGAGCGCTCCTCTATATATATATATAAGTTATTTTATTATTTTTAATTCGTGCGGGTCAAACCGATTCGACCCGGTTGAACCACTAATCCATTGACCCAGTGACTTGATTGTTTTGGTTTTAATAACACTGGTTTAAACACACTGAAGAAGCAAACTACAATTTTTCAAACTCTATTAGCATCCCACCATGATCTTTTGGGTCATTAAGAGAGTCATGAGAGGTGACTTAAAAAAGTCATGCACTCCCATCATGATTTTTCTAGATATAGAAAATGTCATATCATGACTAAATCAAAATTTGGTCATCCCATGATCCTTTTTTAGTTTTCGTCATGTGAGCTGAACCAATCCTAATGCTACACATGTTACGCGTCAGAACTTTATAAGTTGAAACTCAGATGTGGTAACAAATATATCTTGAAAATTATAAAGTATTAGAAAATAAAATAATCACCAATTTTCATAATTTTTGAAGATCTACAAGTAGAGATACATTTTGATATTTATAAGATTGTATTTATGTAGAAATGAAAGAGAATGATGATGAACTTTATGTTTGGTCTTAAGTGGGATGTACATGACCAAATAGATTATGAGGCATGACTAAGAGATAAGTGAATGAGAGAGGGATGGATGACATATTTTTTTTATTCATGGTGGGGATGCTCTTATATATCAGAAGCGAAATTGAGGAAAGTAATAGGGAAAGGAAAACCCAAATTGAATTTTTGTGTGATTGATATGTATGAAACGGTGAGTAATAATATAATATGTCAATTAACATTGCCTATTCATCTTGAGATACCAAATATCAGTCTAAGACCTCGGCCCAAGCATGTTGGGAAGAAGGAATCGATTTGCAGCGATTAGAATAACCAAAATGAACAAGAACACACGGATTTACCCTGGTTCGGAATGGCCAGTGTAGCCAAACCTAATCCAGCAACCAACGATCAATTTTATTGATGTATTCGTGCAACCGGAACCTTGCGCCGTCGATCCGAGCTCGTCGCCTCAAGCAATTACAGAATGTCGTCTTCAATCGCTTTTGTTCGCTCACTACTCTACTCGACTAATAGATGAACCCTAATTCCTAATTTTGGGAATCAAATACAACTTCTAAGCGCCTATTCAAACAGTCCCTAAGGTTACAAGTATTTACACATCAGCCCCCTAAATTACAGACTCTTACAAGACTCAGACTAGCCGTTTGAATACCAACTTTAACTGCCATTTGAACTTCGTCAAACGCCACCGTTTTCATCTTAAGCTTCAATCTTCAACTTCTAGTTTTTGCTGATCATACTGCCTCCTTTAGCCACTGTTTCCTCCGTCGTCCACCGTCCAACTTGGTCCAGCCTTCTTCCGGTTGCACTCATGACATGTCTGACTCACTGTTATAATCTCCACCTTGAGTCAGATGTCATTTGAATCGATCGTTGGTTCAGGCTTTTCAGCCTTTCTCCACCAGCTTGATCAGCTCCAAGCACTTTAGGAACTTTGTGCTGGGAATTACTTTTGTAAGCATATCTGCTAGGTTGTCTTCAGTGTCGATCTTGGTCATTTGCACAGCTCCTGTCTCAATCACTTCTCGGAAAAAATGTAGCTTGACGTCGAATATGTGTTTGGATCTCTCGTGGAAGACTTGATGTTTCTACAAGTGAATGGCTCCTTGACTGTCGCAGCAGATTCTCACACAGTCCTGACTATGCCCCAACTCACCAAGCACCCCCTTGATCCAAAGTGCCTCTTTGACAGCTTCATTCACAGCCACAAACTCTGCTTCGGTAGTGGACAACGTCAGCATTCCCTGCAGGCTTGCTCTCCAACTCACACCAGTGCCGGAAATGGTAAAGGCATAGCCAATCTGGGATTTCCTGGTGTCGATGCTTCCTGCAAAATTAGAGTCTATATACCCAACAATCATATCAATAGCACTGTTACTTTGTCCAAACATTAAACCTTTATGTAAGTTACCCTTCACATATCTTAGCAACCATCTAACAGCATGCCAATGAGCTTACCTGGTGTAGCTATATACCTGCTAACAGTACTAACACTATGCGCAAGATTTGGTTTGGTACAGACCATAGAATACATAAGGCAGCCAACAGCATTAGCATATGGGATCTTTCTCATATAATCAATCTCAGGCTCACTTTTAAGGCATTGTTCACTTTACAGTTTAAAATGATGTGCAAGGGGAGTTATCACATGTTTGGCATCAGACATATCAAACTTCTTAACTACCTTAGTCAAGTACTCAGTTTGAGTTAAGAATAATGTTTTCTTCTTCTATCCCTTTCTATATGCATCCCTAGTATTTTCTTGGCATGGCCCAAATCTTTCATTTCAAATTTGGAATTCAGTTGTTCTTTAAGGTCAACAATCAGTTGCATATCATTGCTAGCAATAAGCATGTCATCTACATACAATAGCAAGTAAATAACAGACCCATTCTTCCAAAATTTAAAGTATATGCACCAATCATAACTAGACCTTTTAAAGTCACAACCTAGCATGAATTCATTAAATTTCTTATACCATTGCCTAGGGGATTGTTTTAGACCATACAGGGATTTATTTAGCAAACAAACATCAATATCAGTATTTCCAATGCTAAATAATTCAGGTTGTTTCAGATATATAGTTTCATCCAAATCTCCATACAAAAAAGCTATTTTCACATCTAATTGTTCAAGTTCCATATCAGCATGTGCAACCAAAGATAAAACAATCCTAATAGATCTGTGTTTCACAACAGGGGCATAAATTTCATTAAAATCAATACCTTCCCTTTGAGTGAAACCTTTGGCACAAAGCCTTACCTTATACCTTGGCTTCTCCACCCCTGGGATCCCTTCCTTGTACCTGAATACACACTTACTGTCCACCACCTTCACTCCATGAGGTTTCTTGACAAGCTTCCATGTGTTGTTTTTGTTCAAGAGAATTGATCTCATCTTGCATAGCTTGATACCACAAGTCTCCATGTTTAGAGTTCAATGCGTCCTTGACAGTCTTGGGTTCATTATTTGGTACAACTGCAGCCACACTAAAAGCAAAAGCTACAACATCTTCATAGCCATATCTAACAGGTTTCTTGTGGGCTCTCTTTTCCCTATCTCTGACTAGGGTATAATTTTGGAGGGATCTAGGGGAGTTTTCTGGATCAGATTGTCCTGTTTCATGTTGATCTATAGGATTTGGGGCAGGGGACTCAGACCTACCAACCTCTTGTATCTCTACACCACCCTGCTCCACCTCAGTTGATGTCTTATCAGGTTCCTGTACTTCAAGCTCTATAGTAGGATTCTGTTCAAGGAATTTTTCTATCTGGGTTTTCCTAAAGGGAAAGTCATGTTTATTGAACACTACATCCCTACTGATTAATGTTCTCTTATGGTTCTTCTATAGACACCACAACTTGTACCCTTTCACACCCTCTGGATATCCTAGAAAAACACATTTCAAAGCCCTTGGCTCTAACTTATCCTATTTCACATGAGCATAAGCACAACAGCCAAATACTCTTAACAAACTATAATCAACAGGATGTGAGGACCACATTTTCGTAGGAGTATTAAAAGCAATAGCAGCTGATGGGGCATCTATTGATTAAATAACATGCAGTATTTGCAGCTTCAGCCCAAAAAGATTTAGCCATACCTTACTGTAGCAGCAAGCATCTTACCCTCTCAAGTATGGTCATGTTGTATCTCTCCGCCAAGCCATTTTGTTGAGGTGTTCCTGCTAATGTATGATGCTTTGCAATACCACAACATTTACAAAAGGCCAAGAACTCCTTATCTAGGTACTCAAGTCCATTAGCGGTTCTAAGTCTTTTAATGTGTTTTCCTGTTTGGTTTTCTACTAGAGTTTTCCAAGTTTTAAATGTTTGAAAAGCCTCAGATTTCTGAGTAAGAAAGTAAATCCATACTCTCCTAGAGAAATCATCTATGAAGGAGTATCTCTTACCACTATGTGATTCAGTCCTTGTGGACCCCAAAGATCTGAATGTATGTAATCTAAAATATCAGTAGTTCTATGAATGACCTTATTGAATTTTACCTTGCTGGATTTCCCTAGCATACAATTTTCACAAAATACTAGATTTCCCAGTTTACCATTACCTAGATGACCTTATTCATGCAGTTTACAAATTCCTTTTTCACTAACATGACTGACAGACGCACAGTCGTCATGTGCAAACGTCAAGAATAAAATTTATAAGTCCGCTACTCGTGATTCTACTATTAGATAGTAGAGTGGTAAGTAGGGGTCAAACCCAAGGGAATTAGGTGAATAAGTTGTTCTTTGAGAAATGTACTGGTAGGGAGCGTGATTTAGGGTTTTAGTGCAGAGAAGTAAGTGTCTTTTTGGTTGGTTTTGGTTTTTAGTGCAGAAAAGTAAATGACAGAAAAGTAAAGTACTGAAAGTAATTAATTAAAGGAGAAGACTTACAGAGAGTGGTTGCGTGAAGAACAAGCCTTGCGGAGAGTGAGCAGTTGATATTGTAGTTTATATTGAAATTGAAAGTAAAGTGCAGGTGGTGTTTTAAGTTAAAGAAAGTATTCGGCTTTAGGGGCTTTGTATCATAGTCTGTTTATCATTGACCGCTAATGATCATACTAAGTATTCAAAAGTGTATCAAGGCCATTTCAAGCACTCGATTTGCCACACTGTCTAGCCCATTTCAAGACATAGAGCACTTGTTTTATCTAGACTAACACCCCATTTCAAGGTATATTAGCCTATGTGCAGTCACTTGATCCGTCATTTCCGATCAAACCAAGCAACTTAAAGAGAGGCTGAACTCCACGGAAAAGCTTTGCCATTTCAAGCATCCACTTAACCATGTCTGTTCTACCCGAATGTATAGCACATAGAACAAGTTTTGAATACAAAGCAGCACTAAGAAAAAGGGTCTAAAACATATTATGATACAAGTACACCCCTTCAACCGAATGAAGGGTTTAGCTACGATTATCCATGGAAGTGGACATCATAGCTAAGTGCTTGAAAGTAAAGGTTTTTGAAAGACAGAAAGTAAAGTTTTTGAAAGTAAAAGACAGTGAAGGAAAGGGGTGAGTACTTCAAGAACCGACAAGAGTACTCAAGAACAGTGAAAAGTAAAGACAAACTTGAGTACTTCAAGAACCGACAAGAGTACTCAAGAATAGTGAAAAGTAAAGACAAACTTGAGTACTTCAAGAACCGACAAGAGTACTCAAGAACAAACTAGAATACTCAAGAACCAACAAGAGTATTATAGATTAAAGCAAGTGTTTACAAGAATTGTGCCCAAAATCTAGAGAGATAAGTAACTTGTGGATTGTAGGATGATTTTACAAAGGCAATGGAGTGTTCTATTTATAGGCCATGAAGAGGAGAAGATGTGGAGGAGGAGCATCCACTTGGCAAGAGATGGGGGGAGGAGCTAGCCACTTGGCATGGAATGGGAGGAGGAGCACAAAAGCCATCGGATGATGTCATCATCTCTTCTAGCCGCCCCCCCCCCCCCCCCCATGTGAGGATAAGGGAGGAGAAGCTTGTGGAAGAGAGGAGAAGGGGAGAAAGCCGCCGCCCATGTGGCATGAGGGGAGAGGTGTGAGATTTGTGATCTCATCCACAAAAGATATCGGTCCATTTCAGCTCCGGACTGACTTTGGTTGCTCTTCGATTGGACTTGTTTTGAGTGATTCCACGTCAGGTTCATGATATTTGTACAGTCGGCATCTGGTCGTGACCTGGAATGACTCGTACTTTATTTTCAGCTTAAAAACTCTTCCTTAGCCTGTATTCTCTCTGGACTCCAAAATACCCTGTAGATAAATATCGGAACTAACAAGCAAAAGTTAAATAGACAAAGAGTCTAATTTGGTGGATTTAACTGTGTTTATGATTCATACAATTATGGTCCATCAGATCACCCCACACTTTTAGTTGTTCGTCCCGAACAATGCTTTTTAAAGGGCGGCACACACAATCCAAGTAAACTTTTTAAATATGAAAGTGAGAATATGAACTAGATTTATCCTAATTCATGCATTACTTACTTATTACCAAACTAAACCGTGTAAATACTGAGAAGAAACTTGATACTTGTACCTTCGTGCCGAGATGCAAATTAATTCGGATGTTTCGGGAGATAGCCCTTTTCAGGCTCCTGGACTGCATTCTCGGGATCGACTCACACTATATGGTTTCCTTGTAGCTTTCTCTAGCACGTGATTCGGTTCGGGTTTCACTGAGTTGAGCACTTTGATTTCTTTTTGGCGAGGGACAGCTTCTGTAGTGAATCGGCCTTTGGCTTTTGGCCTTTGGCCTTTGATGTTGAATTGGAGTTTCTTCACTTTTGTTCGGTTAAAACCTTCACAATTTTGGCCTCTGGCCTTTGATTAGCTTCTTTGAGCTTTTGTTTCTTTGTGACTTGCTAGTCCATTTTCTCAGCCTTTTTGGGAGGTCCAATCGTCGCCCGCAAGCATATGGAAATACCTCCCCGCTCTTTCTCATCCTCGCCGTTTCGCGCGGGTCAAAATGAGGGTCGCTCATTTGTTTTCCCGGCTACTAGGACTAGAGATAGGACGGTTTGATTCCCGTCCCGCCTCTTGCATAAACGCTACACGGCGGAGATGACTTCAATCTTCACTGAAACTCGAAGTGCAGCCTCCACTGACTTCGAAAACCATATAGTTAGATTCGATCCTTCGAGTGCTTGCCAAGCCTCTCTAGGGCATTTTCTATCAACTCCACATCCCCTGTATATCTCAGCACAAAGGGACAAATGAGAAGTTACATTCTAAGTTTTTAAACAGTTGAATTGTCACAAGGTAAATGCATGAATTTAGATCCATCTTTTTCACATTCTCAAGTTCATATTTTCAAAAAGATAATATTAAGGGAAAAAGAAAAAAGAAAAACATATGTGCAACGGCAGTTCTCACCCCACACTTTTGAACGAAGGCTTGCCTTTCAGCAAGACTTAGTTCAAAAGTCATGCAAATATATACAAGAGAAGGAAATGACATTAAGGAAAAGAGAAGAACTGAACTCCCTTTTACTGTGTCGTGTCATGGAATGACATGCCTCGGAGCTGGATAATCGAGGGAGTTCGGCTGGGGCCTTGAACTCTCAGCGCAGGCCCGGTAATTCTTGGAAGCTGCCTGGCTGATCTGATCTTGCTCCAAAAACCGATTCCTACATGTTAGACATTCCTTCTATACAAAAAGTGGGTGAGAGTGACTTATGGTAAAAACAGAAAAGAAAATTACTGAAAGTAAGATAGGTGTCGGGTTACCTCCCTACCAGTGCCTTTGTTTAACGTCGTTGGCTTGACGAAACGGGATCACAAGTTTGGATCCCCTGGTGTGGTGGTTCGGCCAGGTCATAGTTCTGTGGAGTTAAGTTGACCTTGCCGTGGTAATGTTTGACTCGCTGCCCATTTACTGTGAATCTGCTTCCATCGTTCGGGCTTTCTAGCTCAATTGCCCCATGATTGGATACCTTAGTTATTGTGAAGGGGCCGGTCCATCTAGATTTAAGCTTCCCGGGCATTAATTTCAGTCGTGAGGAGAAGACCATCACTTGTTGTCCTTCCTCAAATGAGCGGCGGAGGATGAATTTGTCATGATACAATTTTGTCCGCGCCTTGTAGTCCGTTTGCCCTTCATAGGCCATAAGCCGCAACTCCTCGAGTTCATACAGATTAAGCTTCCTATCCAGTTCGGCAGCCTTTAGATCTGGATTGCAATGTTTGAGCGCCCAATAGGCTTTATGTTCTAATTCCACCGGAAGGTGGCAGGCCTTCCCATAAACAAGCCTAAATGGGGAGGTCCCAATTGGCGTCTTGTATGCCGTCCGATAAGCCCAAAGAGCTTCATCCAGCCTTTGACTCTAATCTTTTCTTGCTGGCTTCACCATCTTTTCTAGAATACTCTTAATTTCACGGTTGGAGATCTCCGCTTGACCATTGCTTTGGGGATGATATGCCGTGGACATTCGGTGCTGGACATGGTAGTGTTTTAAGGTGGCAGCCATCATGCGGTTGCAGAAATGAGTTCCTTGGTCGCTGATTATGGCCTTGGGTACTCCGTACCGACAAAATAGGTTAGTGCACAAGAAATCTATGACAGTCTTTGCATCGTCGCACCTTGTGGCCTTAGCCTCTACCCATTTTGACACATAATCTACAGCAACTAGAATGTAAGTATAACCGCATGACACTGGGAATGGTCCCATGAAATCAATACCCCAAATGTCGAAAACCTCGTTGACCAATATGGGTATTTGAGGCATCTCATTTCTAGCTGACACATTTCCTACTCTTTGACACCTTTCGCACTTTTGACACTTTTCATATGCATCTCTAAATATACTTGGCCAGAAGAAGCCGCTATCAAGGATTTTCCTAGCGGTTCTCCTAGGTCTAAAGTGTCCTCCACATGCAAACTCATGGCAGAAGCTAATGACAGAAGCTATTTCATTATCGGGGATGCATCTCCTAAGTATTTGATCTGCTCCTATTTTCCATAAATAGGGATCATCCCATAAGTAATGTCTAGCGTCATGCCTAAGTTTCATGCATTGTGCTTTAGTAAAAGAGGGAGGAAATGCACCTCCTACTAGATAGTTGACGATTTGAGCATACCAAGGCACTTTTGTTGAGGCTGCATAGAGGTGCTCGTCTGGAAATGATTCGGTTATGTGCCCCTCTTCTTCCTCTCGGACGATTCTGCTTAGATGGTCGGCCACCGTATTCTCAATCCCTTTTTGTCTCTTATTTCCACGTCGAATTCTTGCAGCAGCAAGATCCATCGTATGAGCCTTGGCTTGGCCTCTTTTTTCTTCATTAGGTACCGGATGGCCGCATGGTCTGAGAAGACAATTACTTTTGCTCCGAGCATGTAGGCTCTGAACTTCTCTAGAGCGAATACCACAGCCAAGAGTTTCTTTTCGGTGGTGGAGTAATTCCTTTGGGCTGTATCGAGGGTCCTTGAGGCGTAGTAGATGACTACTGACTTTTTGTTAATTCTTTGGCCAAGCACAGCCCCTACGGCGTAATCGCTTGCGTCGCACATGATTTCGAATGGTTTTTTCCAATTCGGAGTTTGGATGATTGGTGTGCTAGTGAGGGCCTTCTTGAGCTCATCAAAGGCTTCCTTGCATGACTTGGTGAATTCAAAAGGGACTTCTTTTTGGAGAAGAGTGGATAGAGGCAACGCCTTTTGGGAGAAGTCCTTGATGAATCGTCGGTAGAATCCTGCATGCCCAAGGAAGGATTGGATGTCTCGGACAGTGGAGGGGTATGGTACAGTCATGATCAAATCTATTTTAGCTTTATCCACCTCTATGCCTTCTTGTGAGACGACGTGACCTAAGACTACTCCATGAGTTACCATGAAATGGCACTTCTCATAGTTGAGCACAAGGTTCATTGAGACACATCGTGCCAGAACCGTGCTTAAGTTGTCTAGGCAGGCGTCGAATGTATCGCCATAGATGGTGAAGTCGTCCATGAAGACTTCGACGAATATTCCGATCATGTCTGAGATGATGCTGGTCACCACTCTTTAGAAAGTCCCCGGAGCATTGCATAGACCGAACGACATTCTTCTGAAGGCGAATGTGCCGAATAGGTAGGTGAATGTAGTCTTCTCTTGATCCTCAGGTGCTATGGGGATCTGGTTGTAGCCCGAGAATCCGTCCAGGAAGCAAAAGTATGGCCTGCCTGCCAGTCGGTCTAACATTTGATCGATAAATGGCAGAGGGAAATGGTCTTTTCTTGTGACGGCGTTTAATTTTCTGTAGTCGATGCACATTCTCCAGCCGTTCTTGACCCTTGTTGTCACCAATTTCCCTTCAGAATCTTCCTCGACCGTGATCCCGGATTTCTTCAGGACCACGTGGACTGGGCTCACCCACTGGCTATCCGAGATTGGATAGATGGCATCCGCATCCAGGAGCTTCTGTATTTCCTTCTGGACGATCTCCATCATGATTGGGTTGAGTCATCGCTGAGGTTCTCTTGACGGCTTAGCTCCGTCCTCAAGTAAGATGCGATGCATGCAAACCGCCGGGCTGACTCCTCTCAAGTCGGCTAAAGTCCATCCAATAGCCAACTTGTGTTGTTTCAGCACTTTTATCAAAAAACTCTCCTGGTCAGTTTCCAGGCCACTCTTTATGATTACCGGGAGCGTGTTATTTTCCCCTAGGAACGCGTACTTCAGTTGTAAGGGTAGGGGCTTCAATTCTATTTTAGGAGCTTGCATCACCGAGGGTAAAAGGGTATTGGATTTGAATAATTTCACCTCGTTGACTTCATATCCTGGTGTGAGAGGCTCCGAGGTTGTTAAGTGGGCTAGTGTTTCATGCAAGCCTTCGGCCAAGTCATATGAGCTCTCGGCTCCATTGAGTATGAGTTCTAAGGGATCTGCTTTTTGTTCTGATTGAACTTCTTGGACTAGGTCGTCTAAAGCGTCGAGAGCGTGCACTTCCTCAAACTCCATGGGATGCTTCATTGCTCTGAATATGTCGAAGGTGAAGACCTCTTCTTCTACTTCCATTGATAGCATCCCACTCCCGCAGTCTATCTTCATTTTTGAGGTTTTAAGAAATGGTCGACTGAGAAGGATAAGAGCATGGTCAGTTGGTCCACCATTCTCCATTTTAAGGACATAGAAGTCTGCTGGAAACACCAATTCTCCTACTTGGACCAAAACATCTTCAATTTTACCCTTGGGCTGTTTGCATGACCGGTCTGCCAGTTAAATAGTGAGATCGGTGGGTTCGAGCGGCCCAATCCTAAGGCACGAGTAGATAGAGAAGGGCAAGACGTTGATTGATGCTCCAAGGTCTAGCATGCAGTTCTCGATCCGGATGTTGCCAATTGTGCATGGAATGGTGTAAGTTCCCGGATCTCCGCATTTGGGGGGCACCTTTCGTTGCATGACAGCCGACACGTCCCTTCTCATCAGCTCTTGATCATTTCAATTGCTCCTCCTCCGGTTGGTGCAAAGCTCCTTTAGAAACTTAGCATATCGAGGGATTTGCTTGATGGCTTCTAAGAGGGGGATGTTGATTTCGACTTTGCTGAACAATTCGAACACGTCCTCATCCATGACAGGTTGTTTTGGTACTCGGGCTGGCACTGGAAATGGAAGAGCGGCGCTCATCTTAGGGGTCTCGGTTCTGGGCACCGGGCACTCCTTGGCTTCTTTGGTTGCTGGTATCGGGCTGGCCGCAGGTATCGGGCATGGAGTTGTTCGAATTGTTCTGGCGAGGTATCGGGCTGGCCGCAGGGGTTGTTCGAATTGTTGCTGGTATCGGGCTGGCCGAGGTATCGGGCTGGCCGCAGGGGTCTCGGTTCTGGCGCACCCATCTTTGCTCCTCGGCTGCGCTTCGAAGTCTGGGGCATTGAGTTCTCCCATAGTGGGTGCGCGGTAGTTGTTATCCCCATAATCATCAAAGATGGGTCCTCATCTCGGCATTTGTTGATGTTGAGGGAGTGGGGGATGTCTAAGGGGTGGTACTGGACCAGCTTCATTTCGGTCCTCGGGTGGTTCTTGGTTTCTTTGGACGCCTTCCCGATTACGAGCTCCTTGGTTTCGGATGAGATGTTCCGGATCGTCAAGAAATGGAGGCGGCGCCTCATAATTATGACCGTACAGATTCATCTCGTCATCATCCTAGTAGTCATGGTGGCTTCCTTCGCGAGATATGGTTGTGTTGAAGCGAGTACCAATTCAAAGAACTTATCCGATTAATTAACTAATTCCCCGGCAATGGTGCCAATTTTGACAGACGCACAGTCGTCGTGTGCAAACGTCAAGAATAAAATTTATAAGTCCGCTACTCGTGATTCTACTATTAGATAGTAAAGTGGTAAGTAGGGGTCGAACCCAAGGGAATTAGGGGGATAAGTTGTTCTTTGAGAAATGTACTGGTAGGGAGCGTGATTTAGGGTTTTAGTGCAGAGAAGTAAGTGTCTTTTTGGTTGGTTTTGGTTTTTAGTGCGGAAAAGTAAATGACAGAAAAGTAAAGTACTGAAAGTAATTAATTAAAGGAGAAGACTTACAGAGAGTGGTTGCGTGAAGAACAAGCCTTGCGGAGAGTGAGCAGTTTATATTGCAGTTTATATTGAAATTGAAAGTAAAGTGCAGGTGGTGTTTTAAGTTAAAGAAAGTATTCGGCTTTAGGGGCTTTGTATCATAGTCTGTTTATCATTGACCGCTAATGATCATACTAAGTATTCAAAAGTGTATCAAGGACATTTCAAGCACTCGATTTGCCACACTGTCTAGCCCATTTCAAGACATAGAGCACTTGTTCTATCTAGACTAGCTAACACCCCATTTCAAGGTATATTAGCCTATGTGCAGTCACTTGATCCGTCATTTCCGATCAAACCAAGCAACTTAAAGAGAGGTTGAACTCCACGGAAAAGCTTTGCCATTTCAAGCATCCACTTAACCATGTCTGTTCTACCCGAATGTATAGCACATAGAACATGTTCAACCGAATGAAGGGTTTAGCTACGATTATCCATGGAAGTAGACATCATAGCTAAGTGCTTGAAAGTAAAGGTTTTTGAAAGACAGAAAGTAAAGTTTTCGAAAGTAAAAGACAGTAAAGGAAAGGGGTGAGTACTTCAAGAACCGACAAGAGTACTCAAGAACAGTGAAAAGTAAAGACAAACTTGAGTACTTCAAGAACCGACAAGAGTACTCAAGAACGTGAAAAGTAAAGACAAACTTGAGTACTTCAAGAACCGACAAGAGTACTCAAGAACAAACTAGAATACTCAAAAACCAACAAGAGTATTATAGATTAAAGCAAGTGTTTACAAGAATTGTGCCCAAAATCTAGAGAGATAAGTAACTTGTGGATTGTGGGATGATTTTACAAAGGCAATGGAGTGTTCTATTTATAGGCTATGAAGAGGAGAAGATGTGGAGGAGGAGCATCCACTTGGCAAGAGATGGGGGGAGGAGCTAGCCACTTGGCATGGAATGGGAGGAGGAGCACAAAAGCCATCGGATGATGTCATAATCTCTTCTAGCCGCCGCCCCCCCTGTGAGGAGAAGGGAGGAGAAGCTTGTGGAAGAGAGGAGAAGGGGAGAAAGCCGCCGCCCATGTGGCATGAGGGGAGAGGTTGTGAGATTTGTGATCTCATCCACAAAAGCCATCGGTCCATTTCAGCTCCGGACTGACTCTGGTTGCTCTTCGATTGGACTTGTTTTGAGTGATTCCACGTCAGGTTCATGATATTTGTACAGTCGGCATCTAGTCGTGACCTGGAATGACTCGTACTTTATTTTCAGCTTAAAAACTCTTCCTTAGCCTGTATTCTCTCTGGACTCCAAAATACCCTGTAGATAAATATCGGAACTAACAAGCAAAAGTTAAATAGACAAAGAGTCTAATTTGGTGGGTTTAACTGTGTTTTTGATTCATACAATTATGGTCCATCAATGACCCAGTCTCAAATGCCACAAGGAAATATCTATTTTTGCCTTTTCAGTGTAAGTTACTACATCTCCCACAATTGTATTACCCAGCAATACATAAATCCCATTCATCCTAACACCCTTCAAAATTATCAGAGATCCTTTTGTAACCTTCATAGCACCATTTTTCAGCTTTAAATGTATAACCTTATTTATCTAGCATACCCAAGGAAATAAGGTGTCTTTTAAGTTCAGGCACATACCTGACCTCCGGGAGAAGAACATCTTGTCCATCATCCATCCTTAGTCTCACTGTGCCAATTCCAGCCATGGTGCAGGATTTGTTGTTTCTAAGATGAACTGTCCCTTGTTTCTTCTCCTCAAAGCTGCTGGAACCAAGACTTGTATGGAGTCATATGGTATGAGCATCCACTATCCATGATCCACCTTGAGTTGGCTTCTCCATCCATGACCACTAGCAGGTCAGCGCTCTAATAACCATCCTCCACCACAGCAACATCACCCTGCTCTTGCTTCTTTCCACCAGCCAGCTTCTTTCGATCAGGACAGTCCCTCCTGAAGTGCCCTTCTTTGTGGCAAAAGTAACACTTTAGCTTCTTGAAATCAGTCTTAGAACCTTGTGGTGTGCCAGGCCTTTTTTGAAATTTCCCTTTGTTGAACTTCTTCTGAAAACCAAACTTGGAGGATCTTCCATGAACCAGTAAGCTTTCTCCTGATTCATGACTAGGCTTTGAGTCCATCTGTTTTGACTTGAATGCTGAGATTACTTCCTCAAAGGTTAGGGATTCCCTTGCATATTTCATTGTTTCCACAAATGAATGGTAAGAGGGTGGCAGTCCATTGAGGATCATAATCGCCTGATCTTCATCATCAATTTTGACCTCAATATTTTCCAGATCAAGAACAATCTTGGAGAATTCATCCAGACTTTCATCTAAATCCTTATCCTTACTAATCTTAAAGCCAAACAGTTTACCTTTTAGATGAACTTTGTTTGTAAGGGACTTTGTCATATACAAGCTTTCCAGTTTCAGCCAAACTTCAGCAGCAGTCTTTTCTTTGGCGACCTCCCTAAGAACCTTATCACCCAAGTGCAAGATGATGGTGCTGTAGGCCAATTCCTTATCCTCGTCCTTCTCATCTTGAGTCATTGTTGCATGGAAGTCCTTCTCACCATCCAGCGCCTTCACGACCTTCATCTGGACAAGGATCGCCCGCATTCTTTGTCTCCATAAATGAAAATCCCCTTTTCCATCAAATCGATCAACTTCGACTTTTGTTGGGAAGAAGGAATCGATTTGCAGTGATTAGAATCAACAAAATGAACAAGAACAAACAGATTTACCCTGGTTCGGAATGGCCAGTGTAGCCAAACCTAATCCAGTAACCAACGATCAATTTTATTGATGTATTCGTGCAATCAGAACCTTACGTCGTCGATCCGAGCTCGTCGCCTCAAGCAATTACAGAATGTCGTCTTTAATCGCTTTTGTTTGCTCGCTACTCTACTCGACTAACAGATGAACCCTAATTCTCAATTCAGGGAATCAAATACAACTTCTAAGCGCCTAACCAAACAGTCCCTAAGGTGACAAGTATTTACACATTAGCCCCCCCAAGTTACAAACTCTTACAAGACTCAGACTAGCCGTTTGAATACTGACGAACTATTCTTTTTCACCTCTAAATAGTATCAATGAAGAGAGGATCAAATGTAGTGTCAAAACATTTATATGAACCGGTAAAGTACCGGGTCGAACTCAAAGGAGCAAGCTAAGCACATGCACTATGTAAGATTGTGTTTCCGTTCGGCTAAACCAAAATGTATAAGGGAGTGTATATATCTAAATCCTATGTGGCGAGTAATTAGGGATAAAAGATAAGTAAGAGGTGTTTCGAGGGATTACTCCCCTCCTTGGCGTTTTCTCAATGATCACATACACGATATTCAAACATTTTATGGTAGTCAAATAGTATATTGAACCTAGTTCACTTCAATCCCGTAGAAATGATCATATTCACTACATCCAAACTAGCCCCAAGGTCTCTCGATTCTTAAGTCTAGTTTTAAGATTCATCATGTTGCTAGGCATTTCATCAAACACTTTGTAGCATGGCATGTATAAAGAGCATAGTGAACATGAATTTGACACCATTAGATGGGATAAATTGATGATTCGCACAATGACTAACTCCAATAAATCAAACATTCAATCCTAGTCAAGCATCCATATCCTTAGGTTCACTAGCATGATTCAAGATATAGATCATTTTTTCCATCCTAGAACTATTCCCAAGGGTTTCCAAGTCCTAGGTTCAAGTTTTAGTCCAAATTGTCACTTAGGCATTTTATCAAACACCTAGAGTGCATAACATTCATAACATAAAAGAAAATGAAATCAACAATCATCCATATGAATATCAATGTATATATGTGATCAAAGAGTACCAAGGAGAGTCATAAGACCCTCAAAACACAAGATCCACTACTCACACATCATGTAAGACAACATGGTGTGAGTAGGGTTTTTAGCATACAACAAGTAGAATAGGAAAGGATGTAGAGGAAGGAGGGTTGTCAATCCTTGAACTCCCTTTTGATCTTCTCTTCTTCTCCTTAGTTGGTTCTGTTGATGATTGATGACATTGGTTGAGCCTCTTTTCCATTTTTTTCCCCAAACACCTCCACACTTTGGTCAAAAAGCCCTCTTTCTATTTATAGCCTCGGGTAGGATTTTTGAAGCAGCAGAGTTCAACCGGTCGGCCGGGAATGACCGTGGACATCATATTTGAAGCAGCAGAGTTCAGTCGGTAGGCTGGATTCTCAGTCGTTCGGCTGGGAATGGCCGTGGGCATCGTTTGAAGCAGCAGAGTTCAACCGGTCGGCTGGCTGATTTCAGCCGACCGGCTGGAACTTCCCGAGCCTTTTTGGTGGTCTTCCCGTCCGAATTTGGTCTTGGCATCAACTACAAAGGTGTAGCCCTTTGAAATACCTTTCCAACAAGCTAAATATCAGCCAAATCAGACACCGGATCCGCCCTGCACGTCTATAACAATCCGCAAAGGTCAAGTTTGCTCGGTTTTGCCCCGAAATCTGCGATTCTTCCCCGAGTTATCTATTTTGGCTTAGACCTTGGGGGAAACTTGTTTTCTACCTGAAATGTAGATATAGAGGTCAAATGACATCAAAATAATGTCGGAAACTGATGCAGCGGCTACAGCGTGAATAATGAATTGGAGAAAAACTCTCGAATATTATTGATAAAAAACAAAAACTACCGTTCTCACAACCTACGAACTGTTTAAATAGTGCAAAACGGAAACCCTAACTTGCTAAAATTGAAAATTACTAAAAACGGAAAAATCGGAAATTATCAAAAATTACTAAAAATTCAAAATAAAATAGTAAACGAGCTCGGATGGCCCAAAAACGTCATACAACTCGAGCGAAGCTCGTAATTTCGGATCGTCTCGTCGTTTCGCTCAAAATAAGGTGTTATGGCCCAAAATCAGACATCGGGAACTCAAAAACTCAAAAAACTATCAGATTGCGCCGGAACCGGATTTACTGTCAAACCGCTCCAAATATGCTTGTGCCACTCGGTCTACATCATCCTCTCCTGCGCAGAGGAGATTCGGCCTCGAATCAGAAGCGGCGTCTTCATCAGAGTTGTCCCCCACATAGGGAATGAGATGCTTCACATTAAACACGTCAGATGTGTGAACATGGCTCGGTAGGCGAAGACGGTACGCATTAGCATTTATCTTCTCAACAACCTCCACGGGACCAATCTTGCGCACATCCATCTTACTGTATTCACGAGCCGAGTATCGATCCTTAGTCAGGATAGCCCACACAAAGTCACCCACCTCAAATTCCACGGAACGCCGTTTCACATCGGCCTGCGCCTTATATTTGGCTGTGCTCGCAACAAGCTGATCGTGAGCATGCTGGTGGGTGCGGGTGAGCTGCTCAATGAACTCCTCCGCAGTGCCATGAGGACGGACTTTACTTGGCAAAGCCAACAAATCTAAAGGACCCCTCGGGGCAATCCCGTACACAACAAGGAAAGGGCTAAGGCCAGTGCTGCGGTTCACCGCATGGTTGTGAGCAAATTCAGCTTGAGGCAACTTCAAATCCCAGGACTTTGGGTGATCACCAACCAAACTGCGTAGCAAAGCGCCCAGAGAACGGTTCACAACCTCAGTCTGTCCATCGGTTTGAGGGTGGTAGGCCGTGCTGAAGCTCAGGTGAGTGTTCACCATATGCCACAAACTGCGCCAGAAATGGCTCACAAAACGGGTGTCACGGTCTGAGACGATGGCAGCAGGTAGCCCATGAAGGCGATATATCTCCTTGAAGAATAACTGGGCAACAAGAACAGCATCTGCAGTCCTCTTACATGGAATGAAATGGACCATCTTCGAGAAACGGTCAACCACCACATAGATAGAATCACAGCCCCGCTGAGTACGAGGAAGACCAAAGACAAAGTCCATGCTGATATCAGACCACGGCTGGGTCGGGATCGGGAGGGGCATATAAAGACCGGCGTTAGTGGAAGCCCCTTTGGCCATCTGGCACACACGACAACGCATCACAAACCTGCCCACCTCTTTACGCATGGATGGCCAGTAATAAGATGCAGCAAGTAACTGAAAAGTGCGATCACGCCCCACATGACCCTCAGAATGGAGCTCCTGAATCAAATGTAGGTGAAGGCTGCACTCAGGAATGCATAGCTGAAGGCCCCGGAAGATGAAACCATCATCAACAATAAAATCAGTAGCCTCGCCCTGCTGAATCCTAACCAGAATCAGTGAAAAAAAAGGGTCGGACGCATAAAGACTGGAGAAAGACTCAAAACCTGGCACATGGACCCGCATCTCAGATAACAGGCTGTGACGACGACTCAAGGCATCTGCCACACGGTTAGAAGTACCAGCCTTATGCTTAATCACAAATGTGAACTGCTGAAGATAAAAACTCCACGAGGCATGGCGATGAGACACCTTATCTTGACTCCCCAAGTGCTTAAGTGAATCATGATCTGTGTAAAGCACGAACTCACGTTGGAACAGGTAATGGCGCCAATGCTTCACGGCCTGAACAACAGCATAAAACTCAACATCATATGTACTGAACCGAAGTTTCGCACCTGAGAGTTTCTCACTGAAGAAAGCAACTGGATGGCCTGACTGGCTCAAAACAGCACCTATACCCGTCTTGGATGCATCACAATGGAGCTCGAAGGGTTGCGTGAAGTCTGGCAGAATCAAGACGGGGGCAGAAGTAAGGCGGCGCTTAATATCACAAAAGGCAGCCTCTGGGTCCTCGGTCCACTAAAATTTGGAGCCCCTCATGCAGTCCGTGATAGGAGCCATGAGACCGCTGAAATGGGGAATAAAACGTCGATAGAAAGATGCCAGCCCGGGAAAACTACGCACCTCAGTGATGGAGGAAGGACGGGGCCACTGCTCAATGGCCGTAATCTTACTAGGGTCAGCCCGAAGCCCCACAGAAGAGACCACATACCCAAGGAAGTGCACAGAATCAGCCATAAAAGTACACTTGGATGCGGCACCATAGAATTTGTCGCGACGCAGGACAGTCAACACCTCTCTCAGGTGAGTCAGATGTTCCTCGGGGGAAGAACTGTAGATCAGAATGTCATCAAAATATACTACCACAAACCTGCCAATAAACGGACGGAGGGCCTGGTTCATCACCCGCATGAATGTACTCGGAGCGTTAGAAAGCCCAAACGGCATCACCAGCCACTCATAGAGTCCTTCACGAGTCTTAAAAGCGGTCTTCCATTCATCTCCAGGACGGATACGAATCTGGTGATAGCCACTCTTCAAATCTAACTTGCTAAACACGGAGGCACCATGCAACTGATCAAGTAGATCATCAAGACGGGGAATGGGAAATCTGTAACGCACTGTGATCTTATTAATCGCCCTACTGTCCACACACATACGCCACGTGCCGTCCTTCTTAGGAGTGAGGAGAGCAGGAACAGCATAGGGACTCAGGCTCTCCCTAATGTGCCCTTTGGCCAGCAAAACTTCCACCTGACGCCGAAGCTCCTCATATTCTTTAGGGCTCATACGGTAATGAGGATGATTTGATAGAGCAACACCGGGAACCAAATGAATCTGGTGCTGAATGTCACGGAGAGGGGGCAGTTCAGCAGGTAAGTCCTCAGGAAACACATCTGAAAAATCCTGCAACAAAGATTGCACAATACCAGGAACAGCAGAAGGGGTCGTAGTACAAACAGGGTCACAAAATAGCAAAAATACCACCCCAGATTCCTCCATGGCAGCCTGAAAAGGGGCACGGGTCAGCAACTTAGTGGAGGGAGCCGGCTGAGCTGTGGGCTTTGTAGGAACCAGGACAATCTTCTTTCCCCGAAACAAGAAGGAGTACGTGTTAGTCCGACCATCGTGAGTAACTGACCGGTCATATTGCCACGGGCGGCCCAGCAACATGTGGCACGCATCCATGGGAACCACATCACAATAAATGTCATCACAGTAAGTTGGTCCAATAGAAAAGGAAACCAAAACATGCTTTGAAACCGTTATGTCAGTACCTTTACTCAGCCATGCAAGCTTATACGGCTTTGGGTGCGGTTCGGGTGAGAGGGACAACTTCGAGACAGCCGAATCAGAGATCACATTCTCGCAGCTACCCGCATCAATGATGAACGTGCACACCTTTCCCCCAATCGTACAAGAGGACTGGAACAAGTTGCTGCGCAGCCACTCCGTATCATCAGCAGCCCGGGGGGCAAGGAAGGTGCGTCGCACCACCAGAGCAGGACCAACATCACCAGGCACGACTTCCTCAGGAACCTCCTCGTCATCACCACCGTACGAATCAAAAACTGGAGGCCCATCCGGGACAAAGGATACATCACCCGCGTCATCTTGGAGTAACAGACCACGCGTCCCTTTCAAGGCACTCGAGCACTCAGCCATGCGGTGTCCGACCTCCCCACAACTGAAACAACGCAAGGGCCTGGGTTGGGATGGACCGGTAGCACCACGAGCGGGAGGAAGTGGAACCGTAGATGCACGCTGGACGGGGGGCAGAAGAAGCACCACCCGAGGAACCCACGGCCCTGGGAGCACCGCCAAACACACTTCTGGCCAGCTGTTTCTCCGCCTGTTGAGCGCGCTGGTGAGCCTCAGCCACTGTCAATGGATCGAACAATTTCAACACTTCCTGCAGCTGCAACCTCAACTCACCGATATAGCGAGACACTAACTGAAAGGGTGATTCCGTCATATCATTACGGGCCAACATCTGGTAAAACTCTGTGGTGTAGTCGTCAACAGACCGAGCCCCTTGTCGGAGATTCTGAAAACGAGTGGACAATTCCCGGTCATAATTGTAGGGTAAGAAAGCCGTCCGGATATGCCTCTTGAATTTATCCCACGACGCAATCTTAGCCTTTCCAGAACGAGCACGAGTCCACTTCAACTGCTGCCACCAAGCCTGGGCGCGACCCTTCAAGTGAATCGTGACCAAAGAAACACGGCGATCATCAGGGACGGACTTGAACTCCAGGACCTCCTCCGCCTGAGAAAGCCAATCGATAAAATCTTCGGCGGTCAGACTACCATCAAATTGAGGGATATCCACCCGAAGACCTTGCTCCCACCGTTGATCTCGCATCACGGGCTGATCCCCACCAAAAGGATTGCCGTCCATGGAATCAACATCTTCTGCCAGGAATTCGTTGTTCCTTCCCGCCAATTGCATGGTCAAAGCCTCGACCTGGCGCCTCAGATCTGCATTATCTAGGCATTGATGTTCATCTTCTGACAGTTCAGCAGCACCTCTCCCTCTGCCTCGGCCTCTGCCACCAGGTGCCATTGAACACAGGATTGACTGGAAGCTGATACCAGATGATACAGCGGCTACAGCGTGAATAATGAATTGGAGAAAAACTCTCGAATATTATTGATAAAAAACAAAAACTACCGTTCTCACAACCTACGAACTGTTTAAATAGTGCAAAACGGAAACCCTAACTTGCTAAAATTGAAAATTACTAAAAACGAAAAAATCGGAAATTATCGGAAATTACTAAAAATTCAAAAAAAAATAGTAAACGAGCTCGGATGGCCCAAAAACGTCATACTTCACAAGCTTTTGCTTGTGAATTCGGATCGTCTCGTCGTTCCGCTCAAAATAAGGTGTTATGGCCCAAAATCGAACATCGGGAACTCGAAAACTCAAAAAACTGTCAGATTGCGCCGGAACCGGTTTACTGTCAAACCGCTCCAAATATGCTTGTGCCACTCGGTCTACATCAGAAACGATTCAAAACTATAGTGAAGAATGATCCTAAATGAGTCGAAAACTCGACTCATCAAATACCGACTTTAACTGTCATTTGAACTTCGTCAAACGCCACCATTTTCATCTTGAGCTTCAGTCTTCAACTTCTGGTTTCCGCTGATCATACTGCCTCCTTTAGCCACTGTTTCCTCCGCCGTCCACCATCCGACTTGGTCCAGCCTTCTTCCAGTTGCACTCATGACACTTGACATGTCTGACTCACTTTTACAATACAAGCGGGCCTCATTAGGCTGATCAAGAAAAAACAGTGGTCCTCCGATTAATTAACGCAGCAACCATCAAGGACAAGAGAGCCACGAGAGGACAGAATATAATGAACGTATGCATACAAGACACCAAATAAAATAGGACATTCTCCTCATGCTAAGTCATCCTCGATCCTCAACACCATCGGGCTTTCTGATTATATGTCCGTTGAACCATAATTAGGTGGCAAGTCAAAGTTTAGTTTTTATCTTTTATTTATGTTTTGTTTTTTTATTGAATAGACAAAACACACTAATTGGGAATAAATCCATAAAAAGTGGCAACACATTAAAGGTCTATCCATTTGAACTGAAACTTAACTGATCTTAATTGATCTTAACTGATATTAACTTATATTAATTGGTATTAATTTATATTGACTGATATTAATTTATATTAACTGATATTAACTTAACTGAAACTTAAATGGGTCACCACCACTGTCGACCACCGCCAGCCACCACCGCTGGCCACCACCTCCGGCCACAGACGCCGGCCACCACCGCTGGCCACCACCTCCGGCCACAGACGCCGGCCACCACCACCGGCGAAGGTGGCTGGTGGTGGCCGACGGTGGTGTCCGGCGATGGTGGTGGGGCTTCGGCGGCGGCGAGGGTGGTGGTGGTGGTGGTGGAACAAACGATATAAATCGAACTTAACTGAAATTTTTATTAACTTATATTGACTGAAAGTAACTTATATTAACTGAAATTAACTTGTATTAACATGTATTAACTTATATTGATTGAAAAGAACTTATATTATCTTAACCGTCAAAAATATAAGGTCAAATGGACAAGGCCTAAATCATAAATAAACGAACTTAAAGAAAAATCCTAAAACAAATATGAAGATTCACAAAAGCATCTCACAACTATTTTACTTTATTCCTGTACGTGATTCGGTTTTGTGGTTCATATTTGAACCTGTAGAAGAAGTTGCATGCTTCAGAAAGATTGTGTACGTAGAACAAATCTCTCTCCTACCATACCGGCCACCATCACGTCACACATATTTGAATGATACGGAAAAACTGAGGAAGTAGCTAGCACTCAAGAACTAATAAGAGTATAAATAGAGAGCATGCGCAGTATATTTGAATAATCTGAGAGCAAAGAAAGATAATGTCATGACATTACACAACGGATGAGGAATCGCTGCATAATGGTCCTCAGAACGTTGCATAATGTGCTGTCTGTAGTAGTGTTGATGATGCTTATATGGTTCTGAAAAAGAAATTGATGAAAAAGATGAAATCAGTCGGGAACAGTTTCTGCTTTAACTCTCTAGAACCTGACCAGGGTTAGGTTAATATTTGAAGGAGGCGCGACATTAACTTTGGGAACAGATGCTCTTTTTGGCCCTCATTCTCCTACGTCTACTGTACGACATTGCTTCAATGGTATATTGCCCACATCTACTACCTCAAGGATCTCATATTCGACAAAATTGACCTTGATTGGCATCAATGCTCAACAACATCACAATATTGGCTATGATTATCGTCCTGGTAGGCCGAATAGGTTTTACATGTCCCTGGCCGAGTGTGTGATAGCTTACCTGCCTGACCCTTGATCAGCCAGCAGCATGTCATTTGTAGCTTATTGCAGATCACTCCATCAACAACAGGGGTACGGTGTATGCAAACTGGATACCGTACGTAATTATTTTTTTTTGATACATTGGGTTAGTGTTAGTAATTAAGGGTTATTGTTAGTAATTAAGGGTTAGATGAGGATTTGAACCCCAGTCACTTTGGGCGCAGGGGGAAGGACTCCAACAGGATACCAAATTGCTTTTCATCATCTCCTACGTCTACTTTATTGCCGAAATTTGTTGCCGAAAATTTTTGGAAAATATTAGAACAAATTATATCAGTTTTTACTAAACTTTATTGTAATTTACAAATAAAAGGATGCTAGCTAGCTAGCTAGTTTTTAAGAGAGCATGAATATATGTACTAATTAATACATAATTCTGAGCTATTTTGAACTTTAGGCCTTTTAGAGAGACGTTTCTCTCTGGAAGGAGGTGGATCTGGGCGTAAGGCGGTTCATGTTTTCAGGCAACGCAGGCGTTTCTCCAACATGGGGGGCCTTTATCCCTCTTCTTCTCCTCGTTGGCCTCGTCAGCTTCTCTCCGCAGCTCGGCGTCATCGTCCTTAGCAAGTCGGTTCAGATCTGGCCGGTTGGGGTGGCTTCGCCGAAGTAGCGAAGTGCAGGTCGGGTTGGCTGGGGGAAAGGGGGATGAGGGCTGATGATTTTGGGTAAACAGGGTAGCTTTTTGGCTGGTCGGAGCTAATCCGGGTGGAGACGACGACTGGCGGTGGCAAGGTGGACTGGTCTCGGCGGCGTTTTCAGTCGGGGTTGGGTTCGACTGGTGGTGGCCGGACTTCGTGCCGGCGGCTGATGTGGGGCTAGCGGTCGTTTCTCTCCCGAAGGTTACCTTTGCTGGTAGCTCAAGGTGGTGATGTCACTGGCGGGTGGATGGTGGGCCGGTTTCGACCGGGTTTTTTAGTACAGTTAGTCTAGTTTTAGTGTTAACGGTTTAGGCCAGTTTTTTAGGCCGGATGGACGCTGCGAGAATGCTTTCCAGAGTGTTCCGGTCGTTTTACAGCTGTGAATGATGGGATGACGTGCCATGCCAAGGCGAAGTGGGGCTGCGGACTCTCATTTTTTTCACGTTTTATGTTTTTCTTGTCTGTTTTAGTTCCCGGCTGGTTAACTTGTTCCAGCTTTAAGACCTCGGCTTTGCCGTTGTCTTTGTAATTCACAGCTTATATCAAAAAAAAATACATAATTCTGAGCTAGTTAAAAAGATAGAGAGAGGAGCATGGTAATTCCATATGGCATCTGCTTTAGCTTACATTACATAATATTCCTCCAAGTCACTGAAAATCATATTCCCCACCTCCCATTCAGGCGTGTCCCGATCGATATCACATTTCCATTGATCAGGCACAACGCCCGCCACGATCATCATTTCGATTTTCCTCTTCAAATTATTGTGACCGCCTTCTTCTTCTTCAGCCGGGAATTCAAACGATCCAAATGCATCAGCACCATGAACTACAATACCCTCTTCGTTAATAGAATACACAAATGGACGAGACACGCTGACGTTCCCTCCGCCGTAAAACCTGTCAATTCTCTTCCCAACCCTCTCCACACACCTTCTACCGCCTCTCAGATCATCAATGATCTCCGGTTCCTTTTCAACAATTTTCTTCTCATGTTCCAACGGGCGTATGTAGACAGTGATGCCTTCACAATTGGGGATGAACAACTTCGTCCCGTTACTCTCCTTGTGAGGTATGTGTTAAAGGGTGCATGAGGTCAATTCCCACCACCAACATCCATTCTACCAAAGTGGTTGGGGTGTACGGCCTGCAGCCTGATACGGAAGGGATTTAATGGGGGCCCAGTTGAGGGGCGGGAACGAAGCGAGCCACAATGCCCCGAGTCCAGAGTCCCAGAGCCAAATCACTACAAAGTTTTGGATTTTTTTCGTCGAAAAATTCCGTATAAAAAACGTCACCAGTCACGGCGCCGGAAAATAATCCGTTTTCTTTCCGGCAAAATTCCGTCATTTATATTTGTAAAAAATATTCAATTTAAAATTGACGGAGAAACGACGGAATTTTGACGGAAAATAACTTGTTGACGGAATTACGACGGAATATAGATGGAAATTATTGTTGACGGAACATAGCTGGAATTTTGACGGAAAAAAACTTTTGACGGAAAATTGTTGGAATACCGACGAAAAACGATGATGACGAGAGGATGAAGAAATTTTGAGAAATTGTCATCCAGACCATTAGACAGCGCTTAAGCGCTGTCTAAAGTCGACTTTAATATTTATATTTATAAAATGCAATTACTGTGAAAAATGCCCCCAATTAATATTTATATTTGTAAAAAAATATTCAATTTAAAATTGATGGAGAAACGACATAATTTTGACGGAAATAACTTTTGACGGATTTGTGACGGAAATTCGACGAAAAATCTTTATTTATTTATTTTAATAATTTTAAAGTTAACTAACGGTATATTGACGGTATTTGAAAGCTGATTATGGTGTAATAATGACAGAATTTTGATGGAATACTGTTATTTATTTTGAGCGGGATTACAGACCTTTGGAAAAAACTTAATATTTTTAAAATCAACTAACGGTATATTGACGGATTAATGATGGTATTTGAAAGCTGATTATGGTGGAATAATGAAGGAATTTTGACAGAAAACTTTCAATAATTATGCCGGAGTTAAGATGTATATAAAAAAAAATTTAGACAGCGCTTGTTTCCAAACGCTGTCTAAGTTCATTTTAGACAGCGCCTTTTTATTTCCAAACGCTGTCTAAGTCCATTTTTACACTGCGCTTATTTTTAAAGCGCTGTTTATTTTAATGAAATTTATTATTTTAGATTTTTCACTTATGTTCAAGCGGACGATCTCACTACAAATTTGGCTCTGGTATGCGGTGATATTATGCGGTGCTTTTTTTACTGCCGCATAAGTAAGTGGTGATTTTGCAACAATTATGCGATGGTTTATATGTTTTGCGGTGGTTTTGCAGTAAAAAAATTGCGGCGGTTTTACAGTGGTTTTGCATTACAAAAAATTGCGACAAAAAAAACCACCGCATTTGCGTTGCATAAAGTGCATGGGCCGGGTAGAATTTGGCCCAATAATTTAGCCCGAGTAACGATTTGGTGCAAAATATAAAAGTTTTGGGGCTCAAATGAAAAGTTCAATAGTACACATGACAACCCACAATCATCTCCTCACCAATCGATTCATCGTTCCTCATCCGCCATTTCTCCCCAAACCACAATACTTGCCCTAAATCTCCCCAACCTCCAACGGCTGACCCTCATCCGCCATTCGGCCGCCGGCCGTCGTCCTCTCTTCCACAGGTCTCTCATCCGTCGCCGCCTTTCCCTACAACTCATTCAACACCGTCAATTTCATCCCAGGTATGTTCGGTTATTCCCATTTTTTGAGTTTGTAGGTTTAGACGAATACTAATTTCGATTCTAATTTTGGAGTCAATTTGTACTTTAGGTTTAAGTTTCGATTTCGATCTAGGATTATAATGGGCATCTTCAACATGGACGATGTTTTAGGTTTAGGTTGTAATGCACATCTTCAATTTTCGATTTAGGTTGTATGTTCGAGTCCGGTTTCGATTTGAACATCTTCAATTTGTATGAGGTGCTTTGCTTTTGTTGTTTTTTGTATGAGGTGTTATGATTTTGTTTTAAGGCTTTTTAATTAGCAGCAACTTCGATTTTCAAAGGTTTTGCCGTAAACGTTTTGGATAGAAAGTTGATCTATTAAATTGTATTAAACGTTTTGGATATCTTCTGTTATCAGATTTTTATTGCTCTTAAGTTATTCTGAATCTGAGTACTTCAAGCAAACAATGCGTCCTAATGGCCCATCAAAACCCAAGGACCCTCACATTCCTTGCATGCCTCAGTTGTAAGCATGTTTTATTTAGCTTATCATTTTTCTGTCAGATATTACTCTTAGATACTCACCAACTGCTCTTGCAGGCATGATTTTCAGTTTTTCAACACACGGAGAATAAGTGATCTGTATGAGAAGGAGGTCAAACACCTCATGGTGAGTCACCCCCAGGATTTCTAATCAATTGTGATCTCAAAACAAGATGCATTATGACATTGTTCATTGTAATGAATTCCCTCCTTCATTCATTTTGTAGCAAGCACATTAAAAGAATCAGTTGAAAGATGATATGGATGAACCTGAAGGTATTAGTTCAATGTTGCTATATATTTGGTGAATACAATCACATTTGTGAAACAATGATGTGCTACTCAGTGCCAATATTTTCTTCTAAATTCTATTTTCGTACCTCGATACTTTTTTGTCGTAGTTACTTAACAACAATATTTTGTCTTGTAAAAATACAGAATTGGGAGATGCTTTAACTGCTGAAGAGCTGGAAGAAAAGGAATAGCTTCTGCAGCAGGCTAGTTGGTTTATGTCCTGTTTTTGTTGTTTTCTTGTGATGATTTAGTATGACTTACTTTCTGCTACTGAAATATTTTCCAGGGATTTCAATCATGGAGCCGGAGGGATTTCAATGCCTTCATTAGGGCATGTGAGAAGTATGGCAGCAAAGATTTGAAGATTATTGCCTCTGAAATAGAAGGGAAAACTGAGGAGGAAGTTGAAAGATATGCAAAAGTTTTCAATGAGAGATACAAAGAGCTAAATGGTAAGTGAATATTATATTGCGTCCTCTAATAGGCTCTCGTCTGTCCTTGGGCATTATTTGTCTTTCATCCCAGTTTGGGATTTCATAGTAGTGATTAATCTTTTGGCTTAGATTAATCATTTGGCTTAGATTTCATCTCAGGTGAAGTATCTTCCTGATAGTGTTTGGATTTATATTTTGGCTAAATGGTATGTAATTTTTCTGTATGTTTTGATAACCAGAATTTTATTAATTTTTCTGTTTGTTTCATGAGCAGTTGCTTGTTTTTTCATTTCGATTTCTGATTCATATATTTCTTTCTATTGTAGTTTTAGATTCTCCTAAAGGTTGTGGAGGTGGCTCAACAAGGTCGTGAAGGCACAGTGGCTCGACTTGGGGTATCAGTTTACCTCCACACGTGGGGAGGAAGGGGGCGAATTACCGTAGGTTCTACAGAGGCACAAACTATCAATGAATTTTAACTATTTTATTTTTCTTAAACATTTTTAAGTGTCTTATTGTAAATATTTAACATTTTGAGTTTAAATATGAATGTTTTCCATTTCATTTTTGTATTATTTTTAAAATTTTAATTTTCAGTGTAATTATTTTAATAAATTAAATATTTGTTTAAAAATTGATTAATGTATTAGAATATTGAATAAATATATGTAATTAAAATTGCATAAAAATAATACCATCCCAAAACCACTGCAAAACCAAAGTATTAAACCACTGCCAAACTGCTGCAAATCATCGTAAATTGCGGTGATTTTACCTCGATTTTGCGGTGATTTTGTACACCAAAATCATCGTAAATTATATCGTAAAACCGCTACAAAACCACCGCAAATATTTATGCTGCGATGGTCAAAATTACCATCGTATAACCACCGCAAATTGCTTTTACTTGTGAGGTGGTATTTGACTGCCGCATATTTTGCCCAAATTTGTAGTGTCTCCTCCTCTCTCTATTCGTTCGTTTTCTCCTCACAGCTATTGCGCCGGGATTTGGGGATGTTCCCGGTGAATTGTGCAACTGTCGAATCTAGAGTCTTCCGAAGGATTCGCGTGCGGCTGTCGAGTCCGGGAAGATCCTTATGTGATAGGTATCTATTAAATGTCTTGTTATTTCTGCAATTACTCGGTTTGAGTCGGTTCAAACCGTTAGCTCGTCTTTCCCTTTTATGTACTCTCCCTTTTGCTACGCAAACCTAATGAAAAATTACAGCAGATTTCCTCATCTTTACTTCTCTCTCCATTCTGTTACGAATTCCAGTACCTTCGAGGTGGTTCTTCCCCCCAGTAATTACCTTCTAGGCTGGTCTTCCCCTCTCTTCGATCTCTCGGTGAGTTCTAGATTGGGATTTATTCTGAGTTTCGTTAAATCCGATCTCATTGGTAAAAGGGAGGAACTCATTGCCATGCTCAAGTTTCATCTCCTCCGAGCTCAAAACAGGATGAAACAATATGCTGATTCACATCGCTCTGTCAGGGAATTTCAAGTGGGAGATTTTGTCTATCTTAAGCTCCAACCATATAGGCAGCATTCATTAAAATCACGAGTCCCGCACAAGCTCTCGCCACGTTTTTATGGGCCTTTTCGCATCATTGACTGTGTGGGATCAGTCGCATACAAACTCGAGCTACCTCCTGGGGCTGCAATACATAATGTATTCCATGTCAGCCAGCTCAAATTATGTCCCAACCCCCCTGCCAATACACCTGACTTGCCCCAGTACATGCTTGATGTTGGAAAGTTCAAAGAGCCTGAGGCCATTCTCGACCGCAAGATGGTAAAGCGTCATAATGGAGCTGTCACAAAGGTCCTTGTTCAGTGGTAGGGTCACCCTGCGGAGCAAGCTACATGGGAGTTTTACCAAGATTTTATCAGCAAGTATCCAGAATTTCATCCTTGAGGACAAGGAGTCAACAGGGGAGTATTGTGATAGGTATCTATTAAATGTCTTGTTATTTCTGCAATTACTCGGTTTGAGTCGGTTCAAACCGTTAGCTCATCTTTCCCTTTTATGTACTCTCCCTTTTGCTACGCAAACCTAATGAAAAATTACAGCAGATTTCCTCATCTTTACTTCTCTCTCCATTCTGTTACGAATTCCAGTACCTTCGAGGTGGTTCTTCCCCCAGTAATTACCTTCTAGGCTGGTCTTCCCCTCTCTTCGATCTCTCGGTGAGTTCTAGATTGGGATTTATTCTGAGTTTCGTTAAATCCGATCTCACCTTAACGAAATCGTGTTGAAGTATTTCGAACTGAAAAAGTCTTTCATATTCAGGTGGCTGCAGTTCGGTGGATTTAGGGAGAGGCTTTTGGCTGATGATTGGTTTTTGGCTAAGATCGGGATGGAGTGCGGCGTCGGCTTGTTTACCAGGTCCACATCGCACTTACTTATAATCGTTCTCTGCTTGTTATTTTGTGCTTTCAGATCTGCTTTTCTTGTGTACAATCTGTTGACAGCCTATAATCAGCGGAAGGAAAATTTCTTCAAGTTGTGAAATTTCTGTGCTAATTTTATTTGTGTTGCTACAAATTATACTTATTCAAGTTTCTTAATGTATTTGATCTTGTGCTTATGCAGATGTCACTGAGCCATTGTTGATTGAAGTTGATCAGATTTTTCACCTGACACCTAGCATGTCCTGCTTCCCCTATTTTCTACAAATACAACCCTGTTAAGGTACTTGTTTGTGTCTCATCTGCTGGCTGATGTACTAAGAGATTTTGCTCACATCTACGTCGGAGGTATATGGAGATCCTCTGGTGCATCCCCAGGATTAAAGCTACTGGGGCAACGTTAACCCCATTGGTAAATTCGTCGTTTGGTTATCTAATGACTTTCTAACTCTCTCTTTTTTTTGTAATCCTGCTACTAATACGGGAAGCTTTAACATGATCGTTAAATGTCACAACTTCACTTTTAGCCTATTAGGTCTTTGATTAAAATCTGTTGACTGCATTTTTAGTTGTTGAAATTTTGAAGAGATAGTTTTTGCATGTTGCAGGTGTTCGAAGTCGTTATGATGAAGGAAAGCGATCGAGTAGCTGAGACTCTTATGTTTGACTATCACCGACAGCACGGCATTGGCTTCGAGAAGCTATTGTTTAGGCTTAGTTTAGGATTCATCAGTTAGACTAACACAAGTTATTATTTAGCTATCAGATATTGAATTGGCAAGCAAGCAGAGGGGTGTCTTCGAAAGTTTGAAGGCTGGCACCAATGGTTGATACCTAGGGAGCTAGAGCATATCAAGATGTAAGTTGACTTTCTCTAGCATTTACTTATTTTCCTCTTCTTGCTTAGAAAGTTGCATTAGTTCTAAGCTGTTATTGCAGTGTGCTATATTAATAGAAAGTCTAATTTAACTTCATCCGTTTATAGCGGTAAGATTGAAATTTATGTATTTGAACAACCTTGCTGGTGATACAAGCATCCTACAGATACTTTGTTCTGGAAAATTTATCCGTTGTTTGTAAATTATTTATATCAAATCCTGCTCTTAAGTTTTCTTTAGTTGCATGATATTCTTGCTTCAACTCCAACTCCAACTCCAAGTAGCAGCTGGATCCCTTGTTGTGTTTTTCCTACTATAATGTATATGAACAATGATGTTTAGAACAATGCTGCATTTTGATGTGATTGCCTTTACATTGAAGTTAAATTTGTTACACAATGCTGCATTTTGCTGTGATTGCCTTTACATTGAAGTTAAATTTGTTACACAATGTTGCATTTTGCTTTGATTGCCTTTATTCACTGAGTTTACTAACTCAGTTAACTCACTGAGTTCAGTCATTGTGATGCATGAGTGAAATGGATGAATGTACTCGGTTAGTTTGGTTTTGTGTGCATGTTAAGTCAAATAATTAGGACGAGAAATTCACAGGGTATTACATCAAGTTCAGTTTGGTTTTACGAGTTAAATCTACATTCTTAATGGCTTGAAATTTTATTTCATTGGCTTTATTCACTGTGTCCATTTATCTACATTCTTAATGTTGCATTTTTCTTTCATTGGCTTTATTCACTAATTACATTATTAATGTTGCATTTGTTTTCTTTTTAGGATGTTTACGATTTGAAACCCTCCACCTCCTAGTCAAAGCTCGAATGGAAACACCCGCAGTCCGCCTAGTCAGAGATTGAATGAAGACAACCGAGGACGTCACCAAGGCCTGAGCGAAAATGAAGAAAACCGCTGACATTAGACATTTTAAGTTCATTTGACTACGCTTTTGTATTTAATTATTATACTCACTTCTGTATTTTATTATCAGTAGATTTATTATTTTAAAAAATATGTTTTAAATATTTTATAATTGTTATTATAATTAATATTAATATTTTATAAATATTAATATCGAAAATTTGAAATTTGAAAAATTAGAAAATAATGTTGACGGAATAATGACGGAATTATTAATACGAAATTAAGACGAAATATATTATTGATGGAACAGGACGGAAACTAAGATGACGGAATGTAGACGGAAAATATTGAAAACGGAAATCTGTTTGAATATAGACGGAGAATATTATTGACGAAATTCAGACGAAATTTTGAGGGAGAATCTCGCCGGATTCATGCCGAAATGACGACGGAATTTTATTTACCGAAAGTGCGACGGAATGTCGACGAAACAATGACGGAAATAAACGACGAAATGTTGACGGAAACTTTTTACCATCGAAAAAATAAAAATTACCGAAATTTGTATTTTTCCATCACTTTTCCGTCGTTTTCTTGACTTCGAAAATTTTCCATAAATTAGTAGTGAATAGCACCGCCTAGTCTAGCCCAACCGTATCAGTCGCTGCCTGCATGGTTTAACTGAATGATCGATTGAGCTAGGGTTTAGTCTACTGAGCTATAAATAGATAAATATTGAGCCGTAATGGGCCGAGATTTCCGTTCCATTCAGGGATTTTTGTTTCCTACTAGTTACTAACTAGTCATACATGTAATTTCTAAAAAAGGAGGGCAGGAAAATAGAAAAAATAATGCGAGTATTGACTTTGAGTTTCATAATTGCTCTACTTTGGAAATTTGTTCAAAACATCACAGTAATCATATTTTGATTTTTGAGAAATTTTCCAAATTACTAAAAATCTGTCATTAATTTTCTTTTCTACTCAATTTTCAAATTATTTTCAAAATATATACTGACATTCTTTAAGACGCTACATCGTCTAAGATCAAAGGCGCTATTGTCATTTTTACCCGATGAAATGTTGAGTCATGCGCTAATGCAGTAAATATTTTGTAGGCGTTGTTAATAACACAAAGCAGACAAGAACGTTGGGATGAGTCCTAAGTGGACTGTTCAGTCAATATGGATATATGACATAAAGTATGTCAAAAATGAAACCAAAACCGTAAGTTTTTAGTTGGAAATTATCAGTCACTTTGTAACATGTTATCCATATATTATAACAATAATATATTGTAGGTCATAAAAATCTAACAAAGTGTGGAATGCGCAGACGACGATAAATGACGATGTTGTAATGGAAGTAACTAAAGATGGACTGACACGCTATATCTCAGCCGGAGATAAATTGAGCGAGAGCGTTTGCCTTTGTCCTTGAATCCCTAGAATGGACAATCTTTTCCTTAAACTGTTAAAATGACATTTTCTAATGGTGGGTACGTATTTGTTTATCAATGTGCTATCAAGACAGAGTTTGTTATACAAATAAAATAAAGCGTACATTTACCTCCTTCTTTTTTTTTAAAGTAAAGAAACCGAATACCAAATCTTCTAAGCTAGCTCTACCTTTGCCAGGTGAAGGAAAGCAAAACAAAAGGGAGTGAAGATAATTAATTTCCCAAAGACATAAGATTCAGATCTCAGTCGTCATTTTATTCAACATAAGACACAGTGAGACGGATTACGTGTATCTCTTACAGTATTATGTTTATCTGATTTTAATTTCTTCAATATACTTTTGTTATAAATTTGTGTGGCTCAGACTGTGGAAGATATTATGATATTAAGAAAGGTTCACTGCTTGCACGATGTAAAAGATATATGTGTGATTCTCATCATGAACCTGTAGAGAGAATTAGTCTCATGCATGCTTCGGAAAGAATCGAGTAGAATAAATCTCCTTCCAAACCACACCATCTCGTCACACACTTTGTTCCATCAAGAAAATGAGTTTCTTGGACAAAAACAACACCACCCATATTTGAATGATACGGAAAATTTGAGGAAGTAGCACTCAACATATAATTAAGAGTATAAAGAGCATGCAGTATTTGAATAATCTAAAGCAAAGAGAGGTGGAAAAAAATTCCTCATGGTCCATATCTAATACAAAATCTATCGTTGG
This sequence comes from Rhodiola kirilowii, assembly GCA_033675215.1. Lineage (NCBI taxonomy): Eukaryota > Viridiplantae > Streptophyta > Magnoliopsida > Saxifragales > Crassulaceae > Rhodiola > Rhodiola kirilowii. Next base: position 6,586,352 of record CM066193.1, on the reverse strand, counting down.
CATCCGTCGATCATGTCACCCTCCATGTATCTTTACTTCATCTATCTGTTTCTAACTATTCTTCCTCTTTTCAATGACTCCATAAAAGTGAAATTAGTCCATTTCGACTCCGTGGGATCTCCTCATCACAGGAAGTATAATAGTCCCGAGGAGCGCTATCAACTATGGACTGAACTTTCTGCAAGACGATTGCAGAGACTATATGATCATCTGATGCTACTAGTGGCTGCAGATCAGGAATATCATCCCCCTACCTACCATACCGATCTTAAATTGGATTCCACTGGGATTTTTCTAGCTAGTGTTGGAGTGGGTACTCCAGCTAGACCGCAGCTACTCGCGCTTGACACTGGAAGCACCGTCACGTGGGTAACATGCGTGTCTTCAAGATTTCAGGCCGGAGACTACAATTATTTGAGGTCCAGAACATATAGTAGAGTTGGATGCGACGATTATGCATGTGAAGTAATGGGTTACAGATCTGCTTGTTCATATACATTAAATGCATGTACATTTCAACTTCGTTATGCTAGCAGTGCTGTCCCGATTAGAGGGCCTGTAGTGAATGATATCTTTACCTTTTGGGATGGTCGTCCTAATGGAGAAAGCAAAACTCTCTCTTTCGCCTTTGGATGTGGCTTTCTAGATGGTCCTATTCATCCCAACTTTACAGGTACAGGAGTACAAGGATTATCACCAGGGTGGGCTTCTATAGTAACTAAAGCTGGGCAATCGTTCTCTTATTGCACTACACCATTTTGCCTCTTTGGCGACTGACCTAAATGTGTCGCCTAAGTTTATTTTTAGTCGCCCAGAGACTTATGTGACTAACTGTGTGTCGCCTAGGGTCTGTAGCCCAAGCAATGTGGCCCAAGTATATAGGCGACTGAACCTAATAGCCTCTGTCGCTTAAGTATTTAGGCGACTGAACCTAATTTTCTCTGTCTCCTGGACCTTGGGCGACATATTCATATGTATGTGTCGTTCAAAGGGTTGGGCGACTGAATTAAGGTCAGTCACATAGGACTTTAAGTAACTTACTTTGGATGTCACATAAACATTTTAGAAAATTCATTTTTCTGATACATTTTTTCGAATCCAGTTTTGATAGTTTATAAACATTTTTCAAAGATTCATAAACTAAAACATGAACCTGTTAAATTATAAACCAGCATAGTTGATAGCTTTCAAAAAGATACATCAAGCAAACATCAAAATACAAACTGAAAAGTTCATAGCAGTTGGCCATATTCTGAAAAGTTCCAAGCATGAGCTTCAAAATGATCACTAAACTTCAGTAAAATATATCAAGGTCGCCTCATACCACAGCTCGCTCCATCTGATATATTGTTACTTCCTGCCCCTCCTCGCACAAGATCTTCAAGCTCCCGCATTTTTTCTTCTAAGATGAGTATCCTCTCATCTTTTTTCATTGAATCCTCCTTGGCCCTAATCAGCTCTTCTCTTATTTGTGAAGTTTGGGCAGCCACTTTAGCTCCACCTCTAGGGCGTGGAGGCTTCCTAAAACATTTCCCAGCACCAGAAATTCGGGTCCCTTTTTTCTCCCCAACCGATTCACTTATGATAGCAAGTTGGATTTCCTCCGAGAGAGGTTCATCCAAGGAGCTTCCGCCTTCATCAAGAATAGTACGAACCTTATTTTCCATTTCCTCCTGCACAAAATTTAAAATAACCTTTAAACTACAAACTAAGATAGGTATACAAGTACAAGATAAATCAATATGTATGCCACATAACAACCACTGCAGAATGGAAAACAAGGTACTTGCTTTGCATTATATCATATTAAGTTGGAAAAACATATTTACCACTGCATCACAAAGATTTATTCCACTTAACAACAATTATGCCAACCACTGCCAATAGTTTCCACTTAACAACAATTATGCCATCATTATGCCACTGCATCACAAAGATTTATTCATATGCCAAATTTATATGTACTATCACTTAACAACAATTAATGTGGCACCAAGCAACCAACAAATTTGTCAAACAAAACCAACAATACGAAAATTTAAGTAAAGCAACCCAAATACCATTATTTTGGCTGCAGCGGGTTCACCCGCGTACGCATCGCCATAACTTGCCACCTGAGGTGCCTTGTGTCCTTTGGCCAAATGTCTCTTAGCCCTACGAGCAAGGAGGATCTTCCCGGAGTGATGATTAATCTTCTTTGATCGAGCATAACTCATTCTTTGGGATAATTTCTGTTGGAATACGTAAAAAAATTAGTGCTTCATTTAAAAAAATAAAATCAAATGAAAACCACAAATTACCTGATGTTCTGGGCTGTTGAAATGGGATACGAGCCACTTCCACTGATTACGACGATCAGTAAACTCTAAAGGGACTTCTTTACCGTATTTTTTCCAGTGGTCGCAACACTTGGACTTCCAGTCTTTGTATCTGTCTGCTGCAGCGCTTCCGATATAGTTCCACAGCCAATCAACATCCGGCGTAACCACAAAAAGAAGCTAGGAAAAAAATGCAACAAGTCAATAATTAATAATATAAAGACTAAATGTAAATACATGAATAGAATTATAGTTAATGTATCAAGGACTTACAGAGAGATGGTTATAAACAATATTCCAAGTATCCTCATTGTTAAGTTCTACATAGCTTGGTGCTACCATAGGTATCTTTTCACGCACACAGCTTCCAATTTCATGGATTAACAAATTATATTGATCTTCATTGTCAGGGCCTAAATGTTCAGTGCCACTCAAAATTTCAATTAGTTTGTCACCTGCCCTTTTGACGATGCCCGCTGTTTTCATACCGGTCACCAATCCACGCTTCTTTTTATTAGTATCATCTTCAATCTCTATACGAAAAATAACAACTAGTAAATTCTTCGCAGGTAAAGATAAGGAAAACAAAAAACAGGAGCTGAAAAACATCATCTCAAACAAAAATAATAATGACACAGAAGCTGAAAAACTACCTGATAGTTTCAATCCTTTGTAACGAATGCTCCTGGGATCTTCTGGGATAGGAAATTCATCATCAATATCCATTTCATTAGGATTGAAGTAGGCCTGGTCCTGACCTTCAGATATAGCTGCCTGGGAGTTTACTGAACTTAGCGGGGGTGGTGATGGTGGAGTGAGACGAGGTTCTATGTGGCTGCTGGATAAGGAGTGCGATGAATTTACAAGAGCAGGTGAAGCTGGCCTAATCGGTGAAGTTGTCCTAACTGGTGAAGCTGGCCTAACAGGAGCTGGAACCAGTGGAGCTAGACTAACAGGGACAGGGTCGACAGGGGCAGATGGTGGTGGATTTAGGGGTGGAGGGCAATTGACTACTCGCCTTGGAAGATGTTTATAGAGCCTAGGGCTATGGCGAACTGACCTAGCCGGTAAAGCAGCAACAGGTGAATGTGGCATAGTCGATGGAGCAGCAAGAGGTTCAATTACTAGATTTGATGCGGGTTGTGGAGCAGGCCGGCTTGAACAAACTAAAGGTGAAGCCGCTGGCTGGTCATGTAACGGATTTGGCGCGGGCTGTGTAGGAGGCCGGCTTTGACGAACTGTCGGTTTTGGTGCGGGTTGTGGAGGTTTGGGTAGGGTGGTGCTAGGCTTAGAAGGCCGTTTGACAGGACTAAGTGGCGGAGGACTATACCCTTTTGGTGGACGCCGACTCGCCGGAGAACGAAGCTTCATTGTGTTCTGGCTTGCTTTGTTGATATCTTGCAGTGTCTTCTTCTTCTGTGGAGCCATGGAGCAAGGATCGGAGATGAATAGACTCGACGATGGGGAGAGATCGAACAAAGGATGGGGAGAACGAAGACACTCGAGCGCAGATCGAGAAGAGGAAATTCGATTAGGTCACGAGATCTCGAGCGGCGGATGTATTTTCATTAGGTCAAAAGACTAGCAAAATTAGTAGCGGGCTGAGGCCCAATAATTTTTAATTTGGCGGGGGTGACGAAAAATACACTTAACCAAATTTTGCTGCTTCTTTCCCCAATTTGACCAATTTTACACTAAAATTAGATCAAATTAAAACATCAAGAATTCACCAATTCACCTGACAATCATACATTTTACCAAGCACTTTAAAGTAATTGAAAAACTTAATAGTTAATCTTCATCATCATCATCTTCATTCTTATCTTCCTCTTCATCCCCATCCTCATCCTCATCTTCATCCTCATCCTCATCATCATAATCTTCTTCATTCGTGTCTTCATCTTCATTGTCATCTTCATCTTCATCAAATAATTCATTTTCTTCATGATCTTCTGTTTCATGATCTTCATACCTTTCTTCTAGGGGTTGATCATCTTCTTCATTTGCATCATCATCAAAATAATCAATGTGAATATCATCCATGAGAATATTGTAATTTGGGATATTTTCAGTTCTATCTTCTTGATATGCTTCATGTATTGGTAATATGTCTTGATCGAGCGGAAGTGATGTATCATTGTAAATTCCTCTTGGCGCCACCAAGTTAACAACTTTCCAACTATCGCCTGCTTTTGGATCGTCTAAGTAAAATACTTGTTGTGCAGTGGAAGCAAGACAGTAAGGCTTATCGTCATACCAACTTGTTGAAGTGTCTACTGAAAGTAATCCATGGTCAACCATTGTGCTCCCTCTCACCGAAGGATCCGTATTAAACCACTTGCATCTGAAGACAATAACAGACATTCTTTCTGCATATTTAAGTTCAACTACATTTTGCAGAATGCCATAAAACTTAACTCCATCTGTAAAGTAAAATAAATCAAATATGAGTACAATAAATCTACACAAAACTAATTTATTAAGGAGACACATTGACAAAAAAATATGTAAACGTGTACCTGCTACGACAAGTACTCCACTGTTTTGTGTTTTCAATTTGCGATCTCGTTCCCAAATCACAAATTTTATGCCATTTACATCACACTGCGAATAACAATTGTACGCTTGTGGTTGACATGCTAATATGTGGAGTTCTCGATCATAGTGTAGACTCCCTTTCTTTAGTAGACCAGACATCTGTAGAATTCAATTTCAATCAATATTAGAATAAAATGCAAATAAGCAAAAAAATGCAAATAAGAAAAAAAAACAAATGAAAGAAAAAGCCGTATTTACCCAACCAAGAAAATATGGATGAAAATGATTTAATCGTGCATCATCACTACTATTAGGATTTTCTTCGTTGAATTGATTTCTGTGGTACTCAATGTAATCTTTAGCTTCTTCACAATGTTCCATCACACACCAATGGGCCATAGAAACTTCTTTCTTGTTGAGTTTTGCATTTGAGAGGAAACGCAATGGCTTCACGACATCAGAAACAACTTTAAGTTTGAATTTCTCTCTATCTTGTTCGTTTGATTCTGCAGAGGTACTACTAGTGTCTCCCATGTACACTTTACAATACCTCACACACTCGGCTATGATGTATTGCTCGGCAATGCATCCTTCAGGATATCGTGTGTTTCTGACATATTTCTTGTACTCACCTAGTTGCCTGTGAATATAAAATAATTAGTATGACAACGAATAAAATAATTAGAAAGTAAATATTTTTTGTACTTACCTTTCCATTGGATACATCCAGTTGAAATGCACAGGACCCTTAAGTAAAACTTGATCAGGTAGATGTATCATAAGATGCACCATGATGGTGAAGAAAGCTGGTGGAAAAATCCGCTCTAACTGACAAAGAATCATCACAATATCCTCTTTCATCCTCTCAACATCTACTTTATTCAACTCTCTGCAACATAGCTTTTGAAACCATTGAGATAGTGACACAAGAGTACTGACAACATTATACGGTAGATAAGGCCGAATAAAGACGGGAAGTAATCGTTGTAGCATCACATGACAGTCATGTGTCTTCAATCCATTAAATTTTTTGTCATCCAAGTTAATCTTACTTTTTAAGCTGCCGGCATAACCATGTGGATACTTGGCATCTTTCATCATCTCAAGTATTTCGATCTTATGTTCCGGTAACACGGTGTATGATGCTTGTGAAACTCTCTCTTTTCTTGAAGAGGAGCCTATGATTTTCTTCCATAGATGCTTACGAACTCCCTGCTTCTCTAAACCTTCTCGAGCCTTGACATCATCTTTAGTCTTTCCTTCAAGGCCAAGAATGGTGCCAATTATGTTATCGAAGACATTCTTCTCAATGTGCATTACATCCAGCGAATAGGGTTCACGAAATGTTTTCCAATAAGGCAACTCATAGAATATGGTTTTGTGGGACCAACAAAGCCTCTGCGTGTTACTTTTAGGCTTCAACAGTGGATGCAAACTAAGTGTCGGATATTCGTGCTTATCTATCTCCTCCAAAATTTCTAAACCTGATAGGGATCGCGGTGCATCCCTCCATTCAATATGACCGTTAAATTTTTTTTTGTTTCCTCCAGAGGTGAGTTTTTGGAAGCCACCTACGGTGCCCTTGATATGTCATTCTACTTGCTAAATATTTAGCATCAACGTCATCTAAGCATAAGGGACACGCTTTATACCCTTTTGTCTGTATGCCTCCCAACATCCCTAAGCCTGGAAAGTCGCTAATCGTCCATAATACGGCAGCTTTCATCATAAATGATGATCCATCATGACGATCATAAGTAGGAACCCCTGTATCCCACAAGATTTTGAGCTCATCAATCAACGGCCTCATGAAGACGTTCAAACATTTACCAGGAGACTTAGGACCAGATATAAGCATACTAAGTATGTTAAACTCCTTCTTCATGCACATAGAAGGTGAGAAATTGTACGGCATCACAATAATAGGCCAAGTGCTATGAGAAAGACCGGAAACTCCAAACGGATTAAATCCATCAGTTGCTAAACCAAGTCGCACATTTCTAATGTCTTTTGCAAATTCTGGAAATTCTCTGTCGAAATTTTGCCAGACCTCTCCATCCGCGGGATGCCTTAAAAGATCTTTATCACTACAATCTCTTCCCCCATGCCAACGCATTTCTTTTGCTGTATGTGGAGACATGTAAAGACGTTGTAATCTAGGAGTTAATGGAAAGTATTTCACAACTCTGTTTGGAATCTTGCTACCCTCAGTATTTGTGTACCTTGGCTCATTGCATACGGGACAACTTTGAAGAGCCATGAATTCTTTGTAGTACAAGATACAACCTTTCTCACATGCGTGTATTGTCTCATAACCTAAACCCAAATTCTTCAAAACTTTTTTCACGTCTTGATAAGAATCAGGGTACTTGTTTTCTTTAGGAAGTGCTAATTTTGTGAGACGTAAAATGTCATTCAAACTCTTGTTTGACCACCGATTCTCCACTTTGGCTTGCATTGTCTTTAAAATTATCTCAAGCACCGTCAACTCACTACCAGTGTATATCGGAGTTTGGGCTTCCGCAACAAGATTTTGATACTTCTCATAAGCAACTTCTCCAAGGTGATCAAATTCAATGGCATCATTCATCACTTCGTCGCGAACGTAAGGAAATGTGTCATGTAGAATCTCCATAGTGGGATTAAAATGATCCGTCTGACTTTGTGAGCTACTTTCACCCCTTCTATGCATTAAGTATTATTGTCTCAACGCATACATTTCACGTCCATCACCAACTTCGCCGTGCGACGTCCATGTGGTGTATCCCCGCATCATACCATGCATATTGAATTAAATGCATGTATATCTCGTCCAATGAAATTTTCCTTCTATGTAGATTACATCGCTGACATGGACATAGGTGCTTAGGATCAACGGAATTCCGCCTAACAAAATCAATGAAAATAGAAATTCCCTCGCTGTAACGAGCATCACATCTTTCCAAACTCATCCAACTTTTATCCATTTAAATCTGTAAGAAAAAAACAATAATTAACTTAAGGTAACAAGAAGTTACAATAACAACAAATTGAGGTCATTTGACTTGCAAATTAGTTGAACAATACATTGATATCATGGGACTAAAAATATATACATATGAGTAATCATAATTTATATACAAAAATAAAACAAAAATTTATCAACAACAACAAACTTAACTTGTTATCTCCTCTAGAATATTTTTCAGTGATTTAGAATTCAACAAATTTATCAATTGTTCAATTTTTCAACCCAAAAAATTCAACTACAAATTTTTTCCATTTTTCAAATTAAATGGAACAACTTTAAAGTAGGACTTCCATTTTTCAAACTAAATGGAACAAAAAAATTCAACTACAAACATAATCTACCATACCTGCTTCGATGTGTATTTGCAATTTGAGGAGGAGCTCAAAATCGCCCAACAATGGAGAATAGAAATGGAGAACATGAAGAAATTAACAAAGCTCTCGCACTGAGTTACAAAAGGTGACTTTTACTTCATTAAATGACAAGCATCTTAGGCGACTAACATTCCCAATATCAGTCGCCTATATAACTGCTTCTAGAAACATCGTACAAATGTTGGTGTGCGGGTGGTGGGCCTTATTAATTGCCAGATTTTCGAAATAAACTTTTCATACTTAAGTGACGCAGTAATATAGTAGCATATGATTCAGTCGCCTACGACCGCTTAAGCGACACACGTGGTCAGTGGCATGCGAGTAAGTCGCCTAAGACCTCTTAAGTGACACACTTTGGTCAGTCGCACAAGTGTATGTCGCCTGAGTATACTTAGGCGACACAGGTAGTAAATGTGTCGCGTAGAGCTTCTTGGGCGACATACACTTATACCACTGACGCAAAATCAGTCGCCTAAGCCGGAAAATGGTGTAGTGTTGTATTGGCAACATCTACAATATAATACGTCGTACGAATTCAACAGTTTGACCCTAGGAGAGGGGATAACATTGCTTGGGGATTCAACCCCAATCCACTACATCGACCCCAGTTCCTACGTTTATGTCAACTTACAAAGCATCTCCGTGGATGGAGAAGTTCTAGCCATTAATCCAAGGATTTTCATCAGGGATGATAATAATTATGACGGGGGCACAATATTCGACACGGGATCTGTTAAGACCTACTTAGCTGATGATGCTTACATGATTCTAAATAAGAAATTGATGGAAAAGATGAAACCAATCGGGAACGGTTTCTACTTTAACTCTCTAGAACCTGACCAGGTACCAGTGGTTAGGTTAATATTTGAAGGAGGCGCGACATTGACTTTGGGAATAGATGCTCTTTTTGGCCCTCATTCTCCTACGTCTACTGTGCGACATTGCTTCAATGGTATATTGCCCACATCTACTACCTCAATGATCTCATATTCGACAAAATTGACCGTGATTGGCATCAATGCTCAACAACATCACAATATTGGCTATGATTATGGTCCTGGTCGTAGCTACAGGCGGATTTACATGTCCCTGGCCGAGTGTGATACCTTACCTGCCTGATCACCTTGATCAGCCACAGCAGCATGTCATGTGTAACTTATTGCTGATCACTCCATCAACAACAACAGGGGTGTGTATGCAAACTGCGATACCATAACTAGAGAGATGATGAAAAGCATGCATGCCAAATAATTAACATTAGAACAAATATATCAGTTTTTACTAAACTTTATTGTAATTTACAAATAAAAGAATGTTAGCTGCTAGCTAGTTTTTAATAGAGCATGAATATATATGTACTAATACATAATTCTGAGCTAGTTAAAAATATAAAGAAAAGAGCATTGTAATTCCATATGGCATCTGCTTCAGCTTACATTCCATGATAATTCCTTCCAATTCACCTCTGAAAATCATATTCCCCACCTCCCATTCAGGTGTGTCCCTATCGATATCACACTTCCACTGATCAGGCACAACGCCCGCCACGATCACCATATCTATTTTCCTCTTCAAATTATTCTCATCGCCTTGATCATCTTCAGCCGGGAATTCCAACGATCCAAATCCATCAGCACCATGAACTATGATACCGACCTCCTGTTCGTCACTAGAATATACAAATATATGGACGAGACACGCTGACATTCCCTCCGCCGTAAAACCTGTCAACTCTCTTCCCAACCCTCTCCACACGCCTTCTACCGCTTCTCAGATCATCAATGATCTCTGGATCCTTTTCGATAATTGCCTTCTCGTTTTCCAACGGGCGTAAGTAGACGGTGATGCCTTCACAATTGGGGATGAACAACTTCGTACCGTTACGCTCCTTACAAATTATATCGACCAATAAGAAAGAAATCAAAGGCTGTTGTTGTTCAAAAATAGATGACGCGATCTTGAACCCTTGGGTGTTGGCTAGGGTTTCAATGACGTGGCGTTCGTCTATTGCGATCCATGGCGCGTGAGCGAGGGGCTGGATATAAGTTTGCTTGTAATACTCCGGATCTTGATCGAACAAGATGATCCAGGGACGAGGACGAGGCTGTCTCTGGATGAAATAATAATCATCTAAACAATTTGAGCAAGGGGCGACGACTATGAGGAGCAGGAACAACAGTGATGATGTCACAACATTGCACGAGTAGGAGGACGCTGTCATCGTTTGACTGAATGATTGTTTGACCTAGGGTTGAGTGATCTTCTGGGCTTTAAATAGATATATATTGTGCCCTAATGGGCTTAATTTCCGAAATACGGGTCGAGATTTCCGTTCCATTCAGGGCTACCTACTACCAGAAAAATAATTAAGGCGAGTATTGAGTTTGAGTTTCAATATAATTGCTCTACTTTGGAAATTTTTTTACAAAACATCACAGTAATCATATTTTGATTTTTGAGAAATTTTCCAAATTGCCAAAAATCTGTCATTGATTTCCTTTTCTACTCAATTTTCAAATTCTATTCAAAATATATACTCACTTTCTATAAAACGCTACACCGTCTGAGATTAAAGGCGATATTGTCGTTTTTACTTGATGTAATGTTGAATCTTGCGCTTATGTAGTAAATATTTTCTAGGCGTTGGTAATAACGACACAGCGTGTAAATTAATATTAACACTGGAGCCCTAAGACCCAATTGCTGCAATTGTCTGTCAAATTGCTAACTCTAAGATGTACGATGAGCGTAGTGAGTTAGGCTTTTTATAGGAAGAATCTGTTGGATATAATGCAAAAGATAAATATCCGGTTGTTTCCTATTATTCCTACGAGATATATATCTATAGGATTTAGGTAACATTATCTTCACCCAACTAAATTTTAGGAAATATTTCCTAATTAATTTAGGTTGGACGTGTAATAAAAGGGTATATATATGTGAGTTTCTAGTATTCTCACATACGGAAAATAATAGAAGAAAACCCCTAGTAGAGATCTGAGCAGTGTTTGAGCAGTTCCACCTTCCAAGTTCGGGTGCACGGATTTGGAGGAGGATTGTGTTAACCTTGGGGGCGTTCGTCACTTGAGAGCCTGTACCGGTAGTGGCGAAATTCGCTTCTAAGTCAGTGGCCTTCATACCACGGCACAATCGGAGTAATTCGGAGATCGTCAATCAAGTAACGTTATTCAAGTTCTCTTGTTTATTTGATTTCAATAGCTTTATTTCCTACAATTTAGAAGCGAATTTGTACTATTGAAATCAATATAAGGTTATTGATATTATTGATTCACTAATCAATTGCATTTTTGCTTAAACGCATGTACATCAATGAATGTAATAATTGGAGGACTTCTCGGCACTTGGTGATGTATGTTGGGCTGGGTAGAGCTTTGTCTTTATCTTGAAGGCAGCTTCTTGCCGGCATAGCCAAAGATGGCGCGGTGATGAAATCGTGACACTGCTGCACACGGCTACAAGCAGGATGGTGCAGGACGAGCCACTGTTGTTTAGGCGGAAGCTTGTCGATCATAACAGAGACATAGGCTGCGACCGGTTTGGTTTAATCAAGACTCGCTGACCGAGTTGATTGAATGATAAAGCTGCTGCTATGGCATGACGCGTCTGTTGGTGATATGAAACCCTAATTGGGTTTCAGTGGTTCACTGGAACCAGTTCTATCTGAACCAAATCGGTTAAATCAGTTTTATTCAAGTTGGTTCGATTAGATGATGATGTATCACAGTATCAGTAAAAGCTAATGGCACAGGTTTTTGAATTTGGATCAAGCATCCTTTGGCCCATTCCATTGGACGTCGTTTAGAGAAAGTGCATGGAGCTAATGGAATTGGTAACAAGCGCAAATATTGTTGTGACAACTGACAAAGGGTCATATAGACAGAAGGCGAGGTGATTTACAACAATCTGATCATAGCAGTTCAGATAAGAAGTATGCTGGAAATCAAATCCATGACAACCCTTGAAAGATGGATTCCATTAGCAGGAAGTTTTCAAACTTCAGAGAGTCATTCATATTATTTCTTTGATTGCTGACACATGATTTGATTATACCTTATTTAATCAAAGTTAAAGTTGAAGTTGTTTGCTTTTGTAAAGCATCAGGAACACGTGGAAACAAAAATCTGGCGTGTGTGCTTGATGTCAGAAATAGTTTGATGGGTAAATCTTCCCAGTCGGAAGAAGCATCAACTCAAGTCCATATGCCTGCTGCAGATACGACAACGACCAGATTGATTCAGATTCAGGACAAGAATCTCTCAGTCAAAACTGAAACCATCCATAGATGGGTGATGGAGGCGTTGGAGGCCGAATTCTGAATCAAAGAAAGATTCAATCTTGTTTGAGTGTAAATCAGAGGTTCTGCAAAGGTTGAATTAGATCAGCGGCAGCGCTGACAAGGAGCTAGCCCAGTTGGCGTCTAGATTGATGGTGGCCATAAACCCTACCAGGGTGTATTTGTCAAATTGAGATTTGACTAAAGTTATTGTGCTCATTAACTCCAGCCCATGAACTTTACTGACTAAATTTACATGCTTGGTTTGGCAGCAAACACCAACGTTTTCAAATCATGCATCGATTTGAATCTGAGGGCACACAGGATGACAGAGAGACCGCGCACCGGATGACTCCCGCGGAGGTGGCATTGATGTGTTAAAGAAGCAATCAGAGTTGTTTGAACTCAAGATGAGCGAAGGCATGCCTCCTGATCACGTCATCATCTTTTGGTTGAAGCTGCTGCCGCTTCATGAGGCATGGAAAGGATGAAACCCTAGTTGGGTTTTGGCTCACAAATAAAATAATAGACCGAGGTCACTTGTCTAAGTGATGTCATGAGATGCTCTTGTGGTTTATTTGATTAGCCTCATAGACCGAGGTCACTTGTCTAAGTGATGTCATGAGATGCTCTTGTGGTTTATTTGATTAGCCTCATAGACCGAGGTCACTTGTCTAAGTGATGTCATGAGATGCTCTCGTAAATACGATGATTTCTTTTTCGATCCTCATAGACCGAGGCCATTTGAGTTAATGGTGTCATGAGAAGATCTATTATAACTAGCCTCACAGACATAGGCCACTCGAGTTAGTGGTGTCGTGAGATGATCGGTGAGTTATATAGATGGAAGGTTGAACTTAAATGTTCTTAATGTTCATGGAACACCTGCGGTGAATGTGAAGGGATAGCCTCCTTCTATGAGTGATGGGATATCTCTCTAGAGCGTTCACTTAGAGTCCCAAGATGAGTGGCCGTGTTATCGAGGAATTGCTCAAGCTTTGAAGGTGATGTGCGTGTTGTCGGGTCCCTTTAATAATCTAGGAGTTCAATCCTTTGGACACTCTCTAGACCGTTGAACACCCCACTCCACTATGTGTTAGTTCAAACCTTTGGATACTAACATTTAAGTACAAAGCCTTCTACGTACTGCTCAGGATCTCTAGGTCTCGGACTCTTTTGCATTAGTGGGGGATTGTTGGATATAATGCAAAAGATAAATATCCGGTTGTTTCCTATTATTCCTACGAGATATATATCTATAGGATTTAGGTAACATTATCTTCACCCAACTAAATTTTAGGAAATATTTCCTAATTAATTTAGGTTGGACGTGTAATAAAAGGGTATATATATGTGAGTTTCTAGTATTCTCACATACGGAAAATAATAGAAGAAAACCCCTAGTAGAGATCTGAGCAGTGTTTGAGCAGTTCCACCTTCCAAGTTCGGGTGCACGGATTTGGAGGAGGATTGTGTTAACCTTGGGGGGCGTTCGTCACTTGAGAGCCTGTACCGGTAGTGGCGAAATTCGCTTCTAAGTCAGTGGCCTTCATACCACGGCACAATCGGAGTAATTCGGAGATCGTCAATCAAGTAACGTTATTCAAGTTCTCTTGTTTATTTGATTTCAATAGCTTTATTTCCTACAGAATCCACTACACCATTTTCCGTTTTAGGCGACTGATTTTGATGCAGTGGCATAAGTGTACGTCGCCCAAGAATCGCTACGCGACACACTTACTGCATGTGTCGCCTAATTTAACTTAGGTAACAGATACTTATATATACCAGTAACCAATGTTTGTCACATAAAAGCGGTCTTAGGCGATTGACTCTTATGCCACTGACCAACGTGTGTCACTTAAGCGGTCGTAGGCGACTTACGTCTATGCCACTTACCAACGTGTGTCACTTATGAGATCGTAGGCGACCGAATAATATGCCACTAGATAACTGAGTCGCTTAAACTGTTATAGGTGACTGATCTGCTTTACCATGTTAAAGTTTATCACTTAAGCATCAAAAGTTTATTTTCAAAAGTAGACACATTAATAAGTCCAACAGCTGCACAGTAAGTGAACAATGATGCCACTCCCAATAACCATGTATTTTAAGTTTTTTTTTTTGCCTTCATCAATTTTTCACACGGCTTGCACATTTAAAAATGTTGTGTGCTTTGTTCCTTTGAAATATTTAATTATTTTGAGCGCGACATGAGATTGAAGTCGAAGATAGTAAAAATTCGAAGGATTAATTTATTAGATGGTCACAATTTGCACTTGTGAGGGGATGATGTTATTATGTATCCCGATAAGTGAAGGTGATGAACAATTCATGTCCCATCTAATTGGAAAGCTTGTATCTTTATCTGTTAGGAAAACTGTATTAGATGGAATGAATGAACGTTGAATGGTTTGATTTGATCATTACTAGTTCTCAATTTCATTTGAGAAGGAATTAATGTTATAGGTGGTTAATGTACTACATGGACGTGATATATGTTTCTAATTCGTGTTTGTAGTTAGTTTTGAGCTCAAAGAAGTGGGAGACTTTATTTACCAATACCCCAAATCTAAAAAAAATAGTAATTCAAAAAAAGAAATTAAGCATTAAAGTTAAAAATATAATTTCACAATTTTTAATTAAACTTAAATGAAATTCAATCATCTAAAATTCTAAAGTGAAAATCAATCTGGGCTCAAGTTTTTTTGGCTGCAGTTCAAGCACAGTAAGCGAATGATGCAAAACGCATCGTTTGAGGTCAGCTCGGTCAAGTTATAAAATGATCGTATCATCTGGAAATTCGACCGAGAGATAGAAAAGAGTGTGGGGCGATTCTTCAAGTCACTGGTGGCTGAGCTCGAATCCATCCGTTTCCGGTGCCGTCCAGGGCAGATGTACTTCCATATGGTTGTGGCGTAGCGTTTCAATGGCCCGATCTAAGGGCATCTGCGACGGTGTAAGATTTAAGGACGTCCTAGGAGCTTTTGAAAATGTACAAAGCTTCGATTTTCTGAGACGGTTGACGGAGAAGTTCGAGGCGCAGGAAGTCCGCGAGGGAAGTGTCGGAATTCTATTTTGACTTGCATCTCTTGCTCGACTTGCTGGTAAGATGAGATTGCATTTTTCTGATGCAGGTCAAGTGTTTGATTAAATGTGGAAGGTGTGTTCTTTTAATGTGTTTTTTGCATGTGTAGGTTGAGTAAGTCAACTATGTGTTTGGAGCCAGTCAATTCAAATATAGAGCTGAAATGCGGGAGCTTGACGAGCTAGTGTGAGGAGTAGGCAGGAGCTATGTTTGGGTTGGAGCCAGCTTTGGCTTGGGACCTTGATGTGTTTACTGAATCATTGTAATCAAAGAATTTTGTTTGAATTATTTTGTATTTTGAAAGCAATCAAAGAAAATTGGTTCTCTTATACATCAAAGAAAAGTGGCACAAGGGCATCTGCAATAAGTGAGCAATAAGCAATAATAGAGAGGTCTTATTGCTCTCATGCAGTGGGTAAGTAATAAAAAGAGCAAAGAGCAAACCTTCATAGTTGAGCAATAATAGAGAGGGTGATGGAAAGTAAAGCAATAAGTGGGACACATTTATGAAGAAATAGAAAGTAAATGTGATTTTTGTTGATTTAAAATTAAATAAAAAATATGAAATGTAATAAAATGAACATTAGAGGGACATGCAATTATTTAAATTCGAATCCAAAAATTTTAAAACATATTTTAAAATAAAATAGATCAGAAAAATAAAGAATTTTGGGAAAAAAAATAATTGAAGTGATAATGTGAATAATTGAAATGGTTATTAGTTTTATTTTTTACTTTCATTGCTACAAAATAAAATGTATACAAATTTTTATTTTTGCTTTTGGCTCTTTGCTCTCTTGCTGCGTTAAAATATAAAAAAGCAAAGAGCCATTTTTGCTCATTGCTTATTGCTCACCTTGCTACATGACTTTTCTGAAAAGATGTTATTTTTGCACATTGCTCATTGCTCTCTTCCTGCGGATGCTCTTATGCAACTTTTTAATGTTATATTTTATATCATTGCCTTTATCTTTTTAATGTAACTGGCAAGTTATGTAACTAGAAAGTTGTATCGTTTCCCATTGTTACGCCACATCCGAAGTATGTCACCTAGAATTTTATGACATTAATTTTAATTCAGTAGCCCAAGTGACACACTAGAGCGACATATTCATAAGGTTTAGTCGCCTATATACTTGAGTGACAGAGGATATTAAGTTCAGTCGCCTGCACACTTGGGCCGCATTGCTTGGGCTACAGACCTTAGGCGACATTTCGTTAGTCACATAAGTTCCTGAGCGACTAAAAATGAACTTGGACGACTCATTTGATTCAGTCGCATAACACGGAAAATGGTGTAGTCTTGTTACGCCACATCCTATGCCTGCTGGAAAGTTGTAGTCTTGGAGCAGCTCGTATGCTGCCAGTGACTCGATCAGTGGTTGCGGCTCTGCGATGAAGACGACGCAGCACAGGGTGAATCAACTAATCAAAAACTACATATACACTTGGGGAACATTCATCTAAATCAGGACAAGCCACTATAGGATATGCAAATCCTAAATGACGTCACAAAAACAAAAGGAGCTAAATGCAATTATCATTTGGAGATTTCATCATTCCGTAGGGGATGAGACCCAAATTCCATCCCCTCCATTCCATGTCAAATTAAGAAAACATCAGTATTGAGTGATCAGCGTTACAAAGGGGTTTGGCACTTGTTTTGAATACCATTGTTGACGTTATAATGCTTTGTTATTGTCAGATACTAAAACTCCACTCAAAGCTTGCGATGAGTCCTAAGCGGACTGTTTATCGATAAGTTAATATGGATGACATCAAGTATGTCAAAAATGAAACCAAAACCGTCACAGAGATGAATTGTGGTCAAAAGCGTCAGCAAATCGACTAGTGCAAATACATCATCAGCTGATGGCAACCAAGGAGGAGTCGTGCATATTCTTACCATTCAGATCAGTTGGGAATGGCAAGAATATGGCTCCTCCTTGGTTGTCATGCATCAAGTTGATGATGTATTTGAACTAGCCGATTTGCTGAAGCTTTTTTGTCCACAATTCATATCCGTGCTCGTGCGACGCATAGAGGCGGTGTAGAGTCGACATGACGAAGTTTCAGTTTCACCGAGACATTGAAACGAGGAAGAAATACGTATTTCTTCCTCGTTTCAATGTCTCGGTGAAACTGAATCTCAAATATATAATAACTCATATTCCATACATAGTATAAACAAGTAGAAGCTGAAGAGGAGCGGGGAGGGGGGACATGACTGAGTTCTATGGAATATGATGCATACTAGTTGCTAATTGCTATATGGAATATGAGTTATTCAGTACACCATTTTTCACCATTTGCAACATTTATTTTCATTTGTTGCATAGCAAAAATGTTGCAATACGGTAATACAACATATTTTGTATGTTGCTTTTAGTAAATGTTGCATATGTAATTAATATTTATGTTTTGTAACATAAACACTTGCAACATCACCATATATGTTGCAATAATGAGGTGCTTTGCAACAAAACAATTGCTACACTTGAAAAGTTGTTGCATAATCAGTGACACGTCAGAATTCACATATGCATTTGACTTTTCAACCATTTGTACGAAAATAGTACGATTCATTTATAATGGTTGTTGTGTGTCGCATCTATGCAACATGGTTCGGGAATGTTTGGGAAACATTAACATGTCGCATAAACTAATGCATTAACTCCTATCTCACCAAACAAATTAAATCGATCCCACCATCTCCTTTTGAAAACGTACAACCGTGTGTCGCAAAGATGTTGGGCAACATTAAAATGTCTCATAAACTAATGCATTAACTCCTAACTCACCAAACAAATTCAATCTCCTTTTGAAAAATGTACGACAAATGCCTAACTCCTAACTCAGCAAACCTTCAATCTTTTGGATCTCCTCCATCTCCTCCATCTCCTCACCAACACAAATGCCTTAATTTCATCTCCATATGCAACAAATGTGGACTGAAAAAGCTTGAAGCTTGAAGATGTGGACTGAAAATGAAGATTGAAGCTTGAAGCTTGAAGCTTCTCAACACACCAACATACCCCTGCATATAATAAGCTTGAAGCTTGAAGATGTGGACTGAAAATGAAGATTGAAGCTTCATTTCATCTCCCCAACCGACCCCTTCCTCTAAATTAACAAGCTCGGGCAGATTTGCTGAGGATCAGTTTGGATTTGCTGGAAAAATGGAGGCTCTGCTTTAGGTCTGCGCATCTGTCGCTCTGCTTTCAGGTCTGTTCTGTTTCGAGTTGCTGGTATGTTGCATTACTTTATTGTATGTTGCATTACGACTGAGATGGCCTTGTCAACAGATCAAAAGCATCTCTCCATTTAAGCTGCACACGTGGCCATGTTTAATTTGTCCAACTCCTCTATTCCTTAATTTGTTCAATTTCTCAATTTTCATAAGGTAAATTGTAAATTAAATATATATTTTTTTAGTGTTGTATAAATTAGTATAAATATGCTCATCTCTTATATACATATAAATGACAGGTGTGTAAATCATGGATAAAAGTTGGATGAATTTGTCAAGAGTTGATTTACGGTATTTCAATGGTATTGAAAATTTCATCAAGTTTGCAAGACAAAATTCAAATGAAGCCACATATCCTTGCCCTTGTTGTCGTTGTAAGTTAGGGCGTTGGGTTGGACTTAATAAAATGCGCACACATTTGATTGACAAAGGATTCATGGTGGGTTACACAACATGGACAATGCATGGAGAGGTTGAATTGGGAGATGACCAACTTGAAGATAATTTTGGGCAAGTGAGCGGGGAGCCTAATGAGTTGTACAATATCCCAATGGTGGAGTTTCTTAATGATACATTTCCATTGCGTGACTATCAAGATCCTATGATGGTGGATGAGACATTTGATGAAGCGGATTATGAGGTTAATCGCCTAGCTAATGAGAAGTATCATAAGCTATTAGTAGAGGCTCAAACACCTATTTATCCCGGAAGCAAGAAAACTGTGTTGGAATGTATCTTGTATGAAATGCAATTGAAAGTCGAAGGTCGATGGTCTGATAAAAGTTTTGATAGACATTTGGAGCGATGTAAAAGACTAATTCGTGGAGAAAATAAGTATCCGGGATCATATCGCGAGATAAAGCATGTGTTGAGCAATCTTGGCTTGAACTACGAGGTAATTCATGCATGCGAGCATGGTTGTGTTTTATACTATAAAGAGTTGAGTGATCTTGATAATTGTCCCGTTTGTGGAGAGGCACTGTATGATTATGTGGATGGCAATAGGAAGGCTGCTAAGAAATTTGTGCGATATTTTCCTATTACTCCTCGGCTACAACGATTATATACATCACCTTATGTCGCAAAGGAAATGCGATGGCATGGGGAACGACGAGTTAGTGAAGGTTTAGGTGATCTTAGACATCCTGCAGATGGAGAAACATGGAAAAATTTTAACAAGCAATTTCCGGATTTCTCAAATGAGATTCGAAATGTGCGTCTTGGATTAGCAACGGATGGATTCAATCCGTTTGGAGTAGCATCTACCTCTCACAACACTTTGCCTATTGTGGTTATGCCATATAATTTGCCGCCTTCGATGTGTTTGAAAAAGGAGTTTAACATACTAGCGATGTTAATTTCAGGTCCTAAGTCGCCTGGGAAGTGTTTGAATGTTTTCATGCGGCCTCTTATTAATGAGTTGCAGGTGTTGTGGAGTAAAGGGGTACCCACTTTGGATCGGTACTCGGGGAGTTGTTTCACTATGAGAGTAGCGGTGATGTGGACAATTAGTGACTTTCCCGGTCTTGGTATGTTAGGAGGTATTCAAACAAAGGGATATAAAGCCTGTCCAGAATGTTTGGACAATATTGACTCCAAGTACTCAAATAAAAGGATTTCATACCAAGGACACCGTAGATGGCTTCCAAAAAATCATAAATGGAGAAAAGCAGCGAACAAGTTCAATGGAGATGTTGAGTTGAGGTATTTAAATTACTTACTTAATTTATTTAAATTATTTCAATTTTATTGTTTAAATTGAATATGATTGTTGTAGAAGCAAGCCACCAACATTTTTTGGAGTGGAGGTATTAAAGAAAATTCACATTGAGAAGAAGAATATGCAGGTATTTTATATGATCATGTTTAGTTTTTTCATTAAAGGGTGTGTGTACATGGCCACCCAAAGTTACACTACACTACACTATTATTAAATTATTGAAGAAACATGACTACTTGATCATTTAATTTCCAGCTTTTACTCAACCATTTTATGAGTTGACTATTTTTAACTTCTTGCTGCTTCATTTTTTTATTTATTGTTAAGGTACATAGCTTGCATCCAAAGTTCAAAGTATATTCTATGAGTTGCCTTATTGGAAATACATGACACAACCATACTCACTCGACATGATGCACATTGAAAAAAAACGTATTTGAGGTTGTTGTTGAACTATTCTAGGCTTTGAAGGGAAAAGACATTTATGGGACTTACCATTGGGTAGACCGTCTTATACGGTTTCGCCAGAAAATAAGGTCACAATTCTTGAGATGCTAAAAGATGTCAAGTATCCATCGGGTTATGCTGGAGGTCTTCATAATAAGGTAAATCTAAATGAAAAGAAATTCATTGGATTGAAGACACATGACTGTCATGTCATGTTTGAGCGTTTGATTCCCATCGTCATTAGACCTTACTTGCCATCATCAATTGTGAATCCAATTTTATGTTTATGCCGATGGTTTCAAAAGCTTTGTTGTCGGGAGTTGACTAGGAGTGATGTGATTCAATTGAAGGAGGATATAGTATTCATTTTATGCCATTTTGAGCGGATATTTCCAAAAGGGTTTTTCATCATCATGGTACATCTCATGATTCATTTACCAGATCAGATTTTGCTAAAGGGACCGGTCCATTACAGCTGGATGTATCCAATTGAGAGGTAATATTTTTCCCTCGCTTTTACTTGACTTTTATTAACCACATCCTTATAGATTTCGTCAACCAAGGTTAATTTTTTGCAGACAATTGGGCGAGTACAAAAAATATGTGAGAAACACCCGATATCCTGAAGGGTGCATCGCCGAGCAGTACATTGCACAAGAATGTGTCACATTTGTTAAGCTTTACTTAGAAAGTAATACATTGGATGAACCAACCATTATAGAAAGCGCAATTTCGGTCGTGGCTCCTCACATTCGTCCATTTGGGGACATTCCAAAAAAGAAGCTTAACAAGAAGGAACTCCAAGTTGCTCACTGGTGTGTTCTAGAAAATTGTGAGCAGGCAAAAGACTTCATAGAAGAGCACAAAGAAGAATTTTAAATGAAATATCCCAATCACGGAGACAAAGCACGAATCAAGCATTTTATATCATATTTCAATCGTTGGGTGAGTTTTTTTCATTTATTTATTTATGTATTTATTCTTTAATTTATAAATTTTATCATGTAGCAACCATTTATTTTCTTCAGATGGAAACTCTTCAAGGGTCAAAATGGTTTAATGAAGAACTATACCATTTATCGTGCACACCTTTTGCCCATAGATTTTATTCACAATGCGAAGTAAATGGGATTAAATTCGTGACGTGGGAAAGAGATCAAAATCGAAAGACGCAAAATAGTGGTGTTATGGTTGAAAGCGATGATGAGGTTTACTATGGTGTTCTTGAGGATGTGATTGAGTTGATGTACCCACAAGGAGTGACGGTTATTGTTTTCAAGTGCCGATGGTTTAATGAGAATAGAGGAGACATAAAAAGAGATCATGGCATCGAATCGGTAGACACGTCTACTACTTGGTACGGGGACACGTCGTTTTGTTTGGGATTAATGGCCAAACAAGTGTTCTACGTAGATGATCCTAATTATGGTGATAATTGGAGAGTGGCGAACATTGTTGCACAACGAGGCACTTACACGGCTGATGCCTTAGCGCGGGATATCTTAGGAAGCATCGAAGATCCTTATCAAGAAGAACTCCCATCCAATATTCCCCAAGTTCCTATACACACATTACAAGTAGATTTGGGACGTCTACCTCAAACTCCTCGAGAATTTTACAATGATGAAGACGATGATGAGTTCCGGGATGAGGACTCGGAAAATGAAGATGAGTCCCAAAATATTGACCTTGATCAAGAAGTCGACGTATACGCTAACGGCAATGATGACGACGACGACGCATATACATAAATTAAATCAAGGTACATATGTTAATTATATTTGTATATCCACCTTACATAACATTATCATATGTAACATATTTTTTATGTTTGTATAGTGCATAGGAAAGTGATATTTGAAAGGGAGATCTCCGCCAAGATGACTATCCGTGTCAGTTTTTCAGCACCAATCAGGATGAAGAAAACCAATTGTTTAATCTGTGTGAACTCATCCTAGCCAATCAAAATTAAGCTAAAATATTAAAATTAAACAAAAACATGTTTTGTAATATTTTGTCACACGCGTGACACACACCACCGAACTCAATCTCTCTAACCCTACCTACCGCATCAGCCGCTCGAAACACAAAACCCTACCTACCGCATCCGCCGCTCGAACTCGATCTCTCTTCGTACACACACCACCGAACTCGATCTCTCTAACCACCGCTCGATCGATGCCGCCACGCGTTGCTCCGACCAAGATGTGGACGAAGCGAAGTCGTCCAGTCGTCGACGACTCCCAAGAGGCGACCGATGCCAAGAAACAGAAAAGTTTGAAGGACGTCGTGACTCCAACCAAGGCCGCCAAACCAAAGCCAACGGCCACCAAGCCGAAGCCTCCGAGTCCCAAACCAAAGCCTACTACACCTAAACCGAAGCCTCCGACTACCAATCCGAAGCCTCCGACTCCCAAACCAAAGCCAACGACCACCAATCTGAAGCCTCCGACGCCCAAATCAAAGCCTACTACACCCAAACCGAAGCCTCACTTTACACGATCTGCAGTTGCAGGTATTTAGATTGTTAGATCTGCAGTTAAATCATTAGCCTCATTTTTTGGTTTGATTAAATTACATTGTTTTTTTGTTTGATTACTAGCTCTTAATTTTGCGGAGGAAGATGAATGGATTTCAGAAGGTGAAATCGTTGGAGAGGTTATAATGTTAAAGGAAAAGTCAGATCAGTCTAATGTCAAGACCTTCTGGGGTAAGAAGGCATCAGCTAATAAGAAGGCACCAAAGCAGAAGGCTCCAAAGCAAAAGGCATCCAAGAAGCAATCACCAAAGAAGACATCTCAAGAACCAGCTGCTCCTTGTCCTCAATCAGTCTAATGATCCAATTGAGGAAATTATGGAAAGTTTTCCTCGTCCTCAATCAGTGACAAGTCCTCATTCAGCGGCTTCACAGCCACATGCACAAAATGAAAAATCCACCAAGAAGTCTCCTGTTAAAAGAAAGTCTCCGATTAAGAGAAAGTCTCCAATTAAAAGAAAGGATAAAATTCAGATGCTGGCATCCACACTTCCGCATCGCTCTGCAACAGCCACTTCAGAGCACTGCCAGTCCAATCAGAGTGTCCCTCGGCCTCCACCTCCACCTATGGATGAGCCAGAACCTTCTG
Organism: Rhodiola kirilowii; assembly: GCA_033675215.1. Lineage (NCBI taxonomy): Eukaryota > Viridiplantae > Streptophyta > Magnoliopsida > Saxifragales > Crassulaceae > Rhodiola > Rhodiola kirilowii. The sequence goes on along the minus strand of CM066193.1, from coordinate 6,562,188 downwards.
AAGACGAGCAAGTTGACCCCAACACAGATGATGAGATGGAGAATGATAACATGATGATGATTAGATGCAAAGATGAAACAATCGGGGCAGGTAAAAACTTATTTCAATTCATGTTTCACCGTCATTTCAATTCATGCATACTTTGACTGTTTTTCTTTAATAATGACAGATGGTAAGATTATACGAAGTGGTCGCTCAGTCTGTAATAATGCATTGTTAGAAGCTGAATTTAAACATTTGGGCCATCGTATTAAACTTGAGGAGGGACCTACTGGCACTCCTGTGTATGGAAAATACCGAAGATTACTTGTTGGAGCTGTAGGCGTGTATGTCAAAGAGTCCTTGCCCATGACAGTGGAAAGCTTCTATGAGTTGGATCATGCTGTTTTGAAGCTGATGATTCAACGCTTAAGTGTAAGTCTTTCAATTAATATGTGTACTTTTGATGTTCAATTGAATTTACTATAGATTGATACAACGCTTAAGCTTCTATATATGTGGCAGGTATACTTTGAAATTACAAAAAAGAATCTGTGGCTCGTTAAGTACATCATATCCATTGCCAGTAAAAGGTTTCGCGCGTGGAAGCATAGTTGCAAGAAACACTTCACAAAATATGGTCCAAGTCTACCATGGGAGTTTCGGAAGCGCCAAAGCGAATGGGATTGGCTGTGCAATCACTTTCAGCAACCAAAATTTATGGTAATACTTAGAACATTTCATTTGAATCATCATATGCGCGCCTATCAGCAACAAGACTATCTGATTTTTTTTACATGTAGAAAAAATGTGAGCGTTTGGGGAAGACGAGGAATGAATATGAACGAGTCAACCACTGTGCGGGCAGGAAGCCCTTTGGCGAAATAGTCGAGGAGTACATTAACCTTGGTAACCCAACGCCTTTGGTTGCGACGCTAATGCAGGCCTACGGGAGGGATAAGAAGAATGGAGTACCAGTTGTGGTAACTTTTCAGTTTTATATTTAGCATTATAACAACTGAATTGTCGTTGATGTTATTACTGTTTTTACTGCTGAATGTTTTGTATGTTTGAATGTCACCTTTGAATGTTTGAATTGTCTTGAAACAGTTTTGAAATTACTGATGAATCTTTTGTATATATGGAAATTGGCTTGAAGTACACATGCGTTGTTTTCTGTAATTACTGATGAATCTTTTGTAATTATGTAGCCTGTGTGCACGCCCTCATGATACACCAGTTGCTTTTCTGTTAATGTCACTTGTTTTAATGTTTAGGGACCTGTTGTTTAGAATGTCACAGTTTCAATATCGCATTCTAATGAACATTACTGATGAACATTACTGATGAACTCATGAACATCACTGAACATTACTGATGAATGTCACCTGTTAAAGATTTGAATGTTTGTTTTAATTCTCAGGAAAAGCTGAAAGTGGAAATGGATCAGTTTTTCCCCCGAGAATACCCTGATGATCATTCAGTACGCCTCCTAAGTTTCAATGAGCAGTGTAAGATAATTGAGGCTGCAAGGGGAAAGAGGAGAGGAAGAAATTTAGTTGGCAGTGAGATATGCAAGCTCCCACTCCCTAGAGGCTCTGCTGCGTCAATTATCGCTGGTCTTGACCTCCAAGATGAACTGGAGAAGACAAAGGAGGCTCTAGACAAGGCCTTGGAGGAACAAACTCGCGAGCGTGCAAAGGCAGATGAATTTAGAAGGCAAATGGAGGTTCAATTTAAAGCCTTAGCCGATCATGTCAAGTTCAACTTTCCAAGGACTAGTCACTCCTCAAGCTCCGGCTCCGACCCCGACTCCGACTCTGAATGAACTGTGAACTTATGGTAACATTTTGGAACACGCAAACTGTTCTACTAAGCGTGTTTCCTTTCGACAAGTCCTTTAAACTTTATTTTGTTTGGAACTTGTTGCATATGCCATCATTTGGATAAATGATGTGTTTTGTTTGGAACTTGTGGTCTGTTATTGTAATGTTTCCAGGAGCTTTAAATTGGTCTGTTATGTATGGCTCATATATAGTCCATAAATCCCATTTCCGAAAACACCATTTGCGGCATTGTAATGTCGCAAGACGTCGCTATATATGTCGCCTAGTCCATATATTGCAATTTCTCAAAACATACAATGCGACATTATAATGTCGCATAGTACATATATGCAATTTCTGAAAACATCATTTGCGACATTATAAAGTTGCACGAAGTCGCTTATATGTCGCCTAGTACATATATTGCAATTTCTCAAAACATCATTTGCGACATTTTAATGTCGCACTAAGTCGCTTATATGTCGCCTATATTATATATTGCAATTTCGCAAAACATCATTTGCGACATTATAATGTCGCACTAACTCGCTTATATGTCGCCTAGTTCATGTATTGCAATTTCTCAAAACATCATTTGCGACATTATAATGTCGCACTAAGTCGCTTATATGTCGCATTGTACATATATGTCACTTCTGAAAACATCATTTGCGACATTATAATGTCGCATAGTACTTATATGCAATTTCTGAAAACATCATTTGCGACATTATAAAGTCGCCCGAAGTCGCTCGATATGTTGCAGTGAGCTAGAAAAGCAACAAATATATTGCAACATTTTGATGTTGGAAAACGAAACCGCTAAATGCGACATACTCACCCGATATGTTGCGTTACGGCAATGCGACACGGCTTTAGCGACATTTAGTAAAGCCACATGATACATGTTGCGCAACCGTAAAGTAACATACTCGGACCCTTAGGCAACACACAAATAAATGTTGCAAATGGTGAAAAATGGTGTAGTGATTATATAGTTGGAGTTCTGTTCTATCGCTTCATCCTTTTGATTCATGCTTGTTATCTACAATATACCTACAATGTAGTAGTTTCATGCTTTTGGGTGTGATCTCTGCTCGCTTTTCATGCTTGTTATCTATTCAACTGCAATTAATAATATACCTGCCACTACTTAATTTGTTTTAAGGACATGTGCTCTTTCCTAAACTGTGTTTTTTTTCAGACTGTAAATGATGTACTAACGGGCATGATAGAGTCTGCCCCTTCTCTCGATATCTCCATCGAAAACAAGGTGAGATCTCCCAGGGTATTCGATCATTTATGTAAATAACTATAGACATAAATTCTGAAAGTGGGACATATGGATTGCACTTGCACAGTTGCACAAAATTGTTAAAAAAGCAATCAATATGGCCTGGACACCGTGCTGGCCGGATTCCTCCGGGTTTTAGTTAGGTCGGGTTGTCCTGGGATTTGTACTTGAAGGGCACGGTCATTTCGATCTGATCCTGTAGTGTTGATCACTTCGATCGGTCGTCTAGCTTTATAACGCGTGCCCTTCTTGGATGAGATGTGGGCCCTTTGTGTAGCCCGTGCGGCGTTTCTTTACATTAAAAAAAGGAACGATATGGGACGTATACATTAACCTTACTGCCTTGGTATATACTTGAAGTTTTCTAAACATCAAACTCGATCTACTAGAAGAAGAAAAAATTTCTACCAAATACAAATAAATGATACTTATTTTCAAGGCCTTAGGCGCCAGATGATATCCTTTTCCGCATCACAGCCGAGTTCTCTAATATTGTAAAAGTGAAACCCTAATATTGTAAAAAAGAAACCCTAATATTGTAAAAGTGAACCCCAATATTGTAAAATAACTCTATTCATGTATTTTATAGCAAGTGATGAAGGGCAGACAGCGAAGGAGACTGATCGTCCCAGAAAGATCAAACTCATAATGCAGGAGTGTTCTTCAATGTCAGACTGCTATCAGGCGTCCATGTAAAAACCTTTTCTCTCTTTGAAAACCAAACCCTAATTCCCTAATTATTTAGTATTCAAATATCTATCATTTTATCTTTTCAAAAAAAAATATCATTCTTAAAAACAAATCTATCATTTTTTTAAATCATTTTGATTATGATCTCATATAAATTCGAGCATGTGACAATCTGTTTATAAAGTTAATTTACTTCTATCAAAAATTATTTTGTGATCCGGTCAATTTGTTTATTTTGTGTTGGTGATAAGAATATTAAATAATGTGAAACATGAGAAATATATACTATCATCATCAAATCTTGCAGCTGAAAAAGAGTACATGACATCTCCATCTTCTACCTAAACTTATTCACCAGTTTCCTAACAAAACGTATAAAAAAGATGCTGCTTGGCTAGTTTAACTAATTAGAAATGTAGAGAGAGAAGAGCATGGTGATTCCGAAAGGCCTATGCTTTCACTTACATCGCATGATGTGTCTCTGCACTTTTCTGTAGTAGTTACACGGCATATCCAATTTAAGCGATTCTCGACACTTATCACAATTGAATTGAGGCACAATGCTGGCCTCTACCACCATCTCAATTTTCATCTGATCGCCTTCTGCTGTCTGATCAACCGGGAATTCCAACGATCCAAATCCATCAGCCCCATGAACTATGAAACCCTCATGATCATCAAAAGTAGATGAGTATACAAATGGATGAGACATGCTGATGTTCCCTCCGCCGTAAAATCTAACAACTCTCTTTTCAAGCCTCCTCACAAACCTCCGCCCGGTTATGAGATCATCAATGATCCCCGGATCCTTTTCGATAATTTCCTTCTCGTTTTCCAGCTTGCGTATGTACATATTAATGCCATCGCAATAGGGGATGAACAGCTTCGTCCCGTTACGGTCCATGTATACAAATTAAATCGATCAAGATGAAGGAATGCAAAGGCAGTTGTTGTTGTTGGAGAATAGCTGACGCGATCCTGAAGCCTTGAGTGTTTGCTAGGGTTTCGGTGACGTGGCGCTCGTCTACTGCGAGATCCAAGGTACGCTCCTGCGGCGGCAATAATGGACGTCGTAGAAAGACTCTGCTGGATCATCGAAAAAGAAGACATGTGGATAGCTATCATGAAGAATCGAAGTGTCAGGCAAAAATAAACATGAGCAAGGGGGGGGGGGCGACGACGACCACGAGGAGGAGAAGAAGCAGCGATGATGATGTCACATTGTAGAACGAGTTGGCAGCCATGGTTTGACTCAAACTCATTAAGATTGATGTCACATTATTACTGCATGTTTGCTATGTTTCATGTTGAACTTTTCAAGCACCTTATCAATGTATTCAGCTTGTGACAGAATTATCCTTTTATTTGGTCTATCTCTGATTATGTTAATGCCTAAGATTTTCTTAGCATTTCCCAGATCTTTCATATCAAAGTTTCTACTTAACTCTTTCTTTATCTTTTCAATTTCAGATTCAGCATTGCTCATTATCAGAATATCATCAACATACAAGAGCAAATACAAGCACAGGCCAGATTTAGGTCTCTTCAAATATATACAAGTATCAAACTTGCTTCTAATAAAACCAAGAGACATCATGCACTCATTGAACTTAATGTTCCACTGCCTAGGTGATTGTTTCAAGCCATAAATGGATTTCTTCAAAAGACAAACATGATTGGGTTTACTACTATCTTCAAAACCAATAGGTTGAAACATATAAATTGTTTCATTTAGGTTTCCATGAAGAAAAGCAGTTTTTACATCCATTTGTTGTAAATGCCAATCATTAACAGTTGTCATTGCAAGTAAGAGTCTTAATGTTTTGTATTTCACTACAGGGGCAAAAATCTCATTGTAGTCTATCCCCTCCCTTTGTTTAAAGCCCTTGGCACAAAACCTGGCCTTAAACCTAGAAGGATCATCTAGATTATTACATTCTTTAATCCTAAATACCCATTTAGAACCAATTACCTTAGCCCCTGCAGGTTTTGGTACTAATACCCAAGTGCCATTATTATACATAGACTCTATTTCTCCTCACACATAGCAAGTTTCCATTTATCACATTCTTTACTTTTCATAGCATCAGAATAAGTTTCAGGCGCAATGTATTTAACATTTTCAGCAACAATCAAGGCATATTCGAGAACATTAGCAAATTCAGCCACACTTTGCATATCTTTGAACTGGAAACTTTTTCCTAACAGGCCTATCCCTTACTAATTGATAGTTTGACAAATCAGTGTTATCAATCACATTGTCAGTCACGCCATCATTAGCAGACATATCAGCATTCACAACATCAGTAGGAAAAACAATATATGTGCCTCTATCACTGTTGCTTATAGAGGCCCCTTGCACAGGACTAATATTATGGCTAGCAGAATTATTAACTCTACTAGTTAAAGGAGAAGAAGAGCTTATCTGGTCCCCATCAGTTTGTTGATGGGGAGAAGAACCTCCTTCTCCAAACTCATCACTCCCCCCTTCTTCTTGGTTTTCCAAGCTGAGTTGTGGTGGAGTTTCTAAGTCCATGTGCCCTCCTGATTCATGTGAGTCTGCTGGAGGATCATCCCCTGCTCTATCATCTCCTGGTCTTCCCATAAAGTACCCAGAAGGGATGAAGCTTGTAGTGCTTTCAGTGGCATTCCCTGAAACAACAGGAGCAGATGTGAGTAAGGTCTTAAAATGAAACTACCATATAACTAATATTGTAAAAGTGAAACCCTAATATTGTAAACGTGAAACCCTAACATTGTAAAAGCAGCAAGTGATGAAGGGCAGACAACGAAGGAGAGACGGATCGTCCCAAAAGGATCAAACACAATGCAGGAGTGTTCTCTTCAATATCAGACTACTATCAGACGTCCTTGTAAAAACCTTCTCTTTGAAAACCAAACCCTAATTCCCTAATTATTTAGTATTCATATTTCTAACATTTTATCTTTTCAAAAAAAATATCTATCATTTTATAGTTCATTTGGAGTATGATCTCATATAAATTCGGGCATGTGACAATCTGTTTATAAGGAATTAAATTACTTCTATCAAATTTATTTTGTGTGTTGGTGATAAGATTAAATAATTTGAAACATGAGAAATACTCTCATCATCAAATCTTGCAGTTCAAATAGAGTACATCAGTACATGCCATCTCCATCTTCTACGGCCTAAACTTGTAACTAGTTTCCTAACAAAACGTATAAAAAATATATGCTGCTAGCTAGTTTAACTAATTAGAAATGTAGAGAGAGAACAGCATGGTGATTCCGAAAGGCCTATGCTGTCGCTTACATCGCATGATATGTCTCTGCACATTTCTGAAGTAGTTACTCGGCATATGCGAATAATTAAGCAAATATCGAAACTTATCACAATTGAATTGATCAGGCACAATGCTGGCCTCTACCACCATCTCAATTTTCATCTGATCGCCTTCTGCTCTCTGATCAACCGGGAATTCCAACGATCCAAATCCATCAGCCCCATGAACTATGAAACCCTCATAATCATCAAAAGTAGATGAGTATACAAATGGATGAGACATGCTGACATTCCCTCGGCCGTAAAATCTAACAACTCTCTTTTCAAGCCTCCTCACAAACCTCCGCCCGGTTATGAGATCAACGATGATCCCCGGATCCTTTTCGATAATTTCCTTCTCGTTTTCCAGCTTGCGTATGTACATATTAATGCCATCGCAATAAGGGATGAACAGCTTCGTTCCGTTACGCTCCATGTCCACAAAATCGACCAAGATGAAAGAATGCAAAGGCAGATGTTGTTGTTGGAGAATAGCTGACGCGATTCTGAAGCCTTGAGTGTTTGCTAGGGTTTCGGTGACGTGGCGCTCGTCTACTGCGATCCAAGGTATGCTGCTGGGGCGGCAATGGACGTTGTAGAAAGACTCTGCTGGATCATCGAAAAAGAAGACATGTGGATAGCTTTCATGAAGAATAGAAGTGTCAGGCAAAAATAAACATGAGCAAGGAATGACGACGACCACGAGGAGGAGAAACAGGAGCAGTGATGATGATGACGTCACATTGTAGCACGAGCTGGCAGCCATTGTTTGACTCTAACTCAAGATTGATTGATTGACTGACCTAGGGCTAGCGAAGAATCCTTATTTATAGATAATAAATATTGGAGCCCTAATGGGTTTTCTGATTATGGGCTGACCTTTCTGTTTTCCAACCGGGATTTGTTTCCTAATAGCACATAACACATTATATCTCTGTTGAAAATAAAATAATTCTAACTAAACCATTTTGCAAAGAAAAACACCAGTAAAACATCTTGATTTTAAGAAAAATGATTCGGTTCAAACAACATATTTTTGTAAAAAAAATACAAATCAGTGACAGTCCTTGATTTGGTCATTTGCACGGATGAGATTAAATCTCGTCGTTTGGATGATTTTTAGGTGACGAATTATAAATCATTTTTGATGAATTAGGTCGTACTTTTAATTTTTCGGCGATGAATTATTACCAACATGTGATGATTGTATTTGAATGTTATGTACGCAGACAACATCCATTCTTTTTTTATGGTGGGTTTTATTTTGTGTGTTGGTCATAAGATTAAATAATTTGAAACATGAGAAATATATACTATCATCATCAAATCTTGCAGCTGAAAAAGAATACATGCCATCTCCATCTTCTACCTAAACTTATTCACCAGTTTCCTAACAAAACGTATAAAAAAGATGTTGCTTGCTAGTTTAACTAATTAGAAATGTAGAGAGAGAAGAGCATGGTGATTCCGAACGGCCTATGCTTTCGCTTACATCGCATGATGTGTCTCTGCACGTTTCTGAAGTAGTTACTCGGCATATGCGAATAATTAAGCAAATATCGAAACTTATCACAATTGAATTGATCAGGCACAATACTGGCCTCTACCACCATCTCAATTTTCATCCGATCACCTTCTTTCTGATCATCAACCGGGAATTCCAACGATCCAAATCCATCAGCCCCATGAACTATGAAACCCTCATGATCATCAAAAGTAGATGAGTATACAAATGGATGAGACATGCTGATATTCCCTCCGCCATAAAATTTAACAACTTTCTTTTCAAGCCTCCTCGCAAACCTCCTCCCGCTTCTGAGATCCTCGATGATCCCGCCCGGAATGCAAAGGCAGATGTTGTTGTTGGAGGATAGCTGACGCGATTCTGAAGCCTTGAGTGTTTGCTAGGGTTTCGGTGACGTGGCGCTCGTCAATATTGCGATCAAAGGTATGCCGCTGGGGCGGCAATGGACGTCGTAGAAAGTCTCTGGATCATCGAAGAAGTTGACATGCGGATGCGGACCGCGATCATCATGAAGCATCGAAGTGTCAGGCAAAAATAAACATGAGCAAGGGACGACGACCACCACGAGGAGGAGAAACAGGAGCAGCGATGATGATGACGTCAGATTGTAGCACGAGCTGGCAGCCATGGTTTGACTCAATCAAGATTGATTGATTGATTGACTGACGATTGACTGACCTAGGGCTAGCGAAGAGTCCTTATTTATAGATAATTAATAAATATTTGAGCCCTAATGGGCTTTCTGATTATGGTCCGACATTTCTGTTTTACAACCGGGATTTGTTTCCTATTAGCAATATATTCACAAAGTAATAGTCGATCATTTAGATTTGAAATCACATAAATAATGTTACGATTTGCATAAAATGACCAGATTTGGATCGTTTCAATTAAAAGGATGTTGTTTTGATATGTTTTAAAATTATACGAAACAAAAAAATTGTTGTTTTAATTAAAACGACGTCACTTTCATGCTCGGATTGTTTGACTGCGCATCACTGGATCTTTTTCCAGCGAGATGACTTAATGCTAGAGAATCCGTACAAGTCGAAAGAGTTCATCCAATATGCATGCAATGACCGGCCAGGTGAATAGGTGACGTCACAATGAGATCACTGACTCAAGCGATATTCTTATATATGCATCGAGTCATACAAAGTGAAAGATTGTATGGTGTATAAAAGTGTCATAGAGCAAGAAGTACTACTCACGAAATGAAATCTCATGGGGCACGTAAGAGGCTAACTACCATGAAATGTTTGTGGAGATCAATGTGCATATTAAATGGGCTGATGCGCCACTATCTATAAAGTGGATTTAGGGTTTAACTACCATGACGTGTTTAAGGAGATTGTGGGCGCACATAAGAAAGCGCTTAGAGCATCCGCACCGGTGAAAAGCTCCAGCACCTCCTTACCTAGCACTTCCTTCATTTTAGCTTAAAATAAGCATAGAAATGCTCCAGCACTTGCTGAAGTAGAAGGTGCTGGAGCACCTCCTTCTAATTTTGTGCCTAATTTTTGAGAAGTGCTAGATGAGGAGATGCTGGAGCATTTCACCGGTGCGGATGCTCTTATGCGTAAGAATAAGAATGACTAATGAGATATAACGTGGATTGATTTAGACATGATTTAAATCATTAACATAGTGATGATTTAGTGGTGTGAACATTTGACCGAACTTAATTATAAAATCAAAGATTCGAACCTCATCATGACATATTTACGGTAAGAGTCTTGAATTGTAAAGTCCTTATTAAAAAAGGGATAATTACAAAGGCTACCTGGACTACCACAGTATTTCAAATCGTGGCCTGGACTATTTCAATTTAGTGTTTTTGGACTAAATTGAGCACAATAAACTACCGCCTTTGTGGATTAAATTGCACACAATAAACTAACGCTCATAATGAATAGCGTTTACAATTATTATTCTTTAACAAAAATTATTTAATCTAAATTTGAACACACTACCCTAATGTGGATTAGGATCAGGTGCAAAGTGATAATTACTGTAAAAAATACAAAGTTATCTCAACCATTCATTTAAATCTTTGGATGGCTCTGATTAATTGAAACCAAATATATTTAATTTCATTTTTAATGCGTGGAGGGCAAATATGGTATATATTAATCAAAATCGATTTTCACGTAACCATATGTATTTCTCTCTCTTCCTCTCCATTAAAAAAACTTTCTTTCTCTCTCCTCTTCTCTCTTCCATGAAATTTTCCCAGATCTAAAACCTCTCTCCTCTCCTCCTTTCCTCTCTTCTCCCTAACTCTATCATCTCAACAAAATGAAATCCACAAAAGTAATCGATCTCATCCATCGACGATGACAACTCCATGGCCGACGATGCCGACGATGCCGACGATACCGACGACGACGCTCATCCATGGACACGTAGAATCCATGGATTTTTCTCCATGGACACGTAGAATACCGACGACGACGCTCATCCATGGATTTTTCTCAAAATCTCTATGTATCAACAATTTATTCTGCTGCAATAATTCGTCGATTTTGCTGTCTGTGAGTGAATTTAAAGGGAGGCCGGATCTGATTGTGGAAAAACATCGATGAATTTATAACGAATTATAGTCCAATTTCGACGAATTATGTCATAATTCGTCAAAATTGGACTATAATTCGTCATGAATACGACATATTGTAGTACACTTCGACAAACAATGCTATAATTCGTCAAATGTAACTAAAATTTGTCCATAATTTGGCAGTATCATTGTATAATATGTGAAGGTATTTTATAATTCGTCACGGCCAATTTATAGTTCGTCATGTTCAGTTTCGATTTTTTCTTTATGAAAACTGTTGATTTGATTATGGGATGAGGTCCATTAATGTCGAAGATGATCCAGAGTGTGAAAAAATTGAGTTCAACAAAGTTTTACTCCTTCAATTTGATCGAATTTAGTCCGCGTTTTTATAATTCGTCACAGCCAATTTATAGTTCGTCAGGTTCAGTTTCAAATTTTTCTTTATGAAAACTGTTGATTTGATTTTGGGTTGAGTTCCATTGATGTCGAAGATGATCCAGAGTGTGAAAAAATTGAGTTCAACGAAGTTTTACTCCTTCAATTTGATCGAATTTAGTCCGCGTTTTTATAATTCGTCACAGCCAATTTATAGTTCGTCATGTTCAGTTTCGACTTTTTCTTTATGAAAACTGTTGATTTGATTTTGGGTTGAGTTCCATTGATGTCGAAGATGATCCAGAGTGTGAAAAATTGAGTTCAACGAAGTTTTACTCCTTCAATTTGATCGAATTTAGTCTGCGTTTTTATAATTCGTCACTGCAATTTAAAGTTCGTCATGTTCAGTTTCAAATTTTTCTTTATGAAAATTGTTGATTCGATTTTGGGTTGTGTTGAGTTGTTGGTTGTGAATTTGTATGTTGAACAATTTTGAGCGTTTGCGTAGGAACAGAGCAACGTTAAAAAGATGGTGCAGAGGATTAGCGTACTGGTTTTGTTTGAAGCCGCCATTGAAACGGAGCTGATGATTCGCGGCTGCTCTGTTCTTTTGGTGCTCTGTTTTGATATGAAGGTGGAAGAGGAATGGAGGAGTTTGGATAGGATTGACAGAGAGTTTGGATTTGCGAGATTTGAGGCAGAGAAATTGGGGGTGATGAACCGATGTCCTTGAATTTTACAAATTTTGGGTCAATTTTGCCCTTTTGAGAGAGAGAAACACTACAAAAAATTTATTTAATTCATTTAATTTAATTACATAAACACCGTTGGATTAACAAAATCAAAGGATAAGATGACTTTGTATTTTGCACCAGATATGGGCTTTGCACCAGATCTGTCCTCACCCTAATGTAATATAAACTTTTCTTTCACGATCCAATCAAATTACTATCACACCGTAGCTCGCTTCTTCTCAAGACTCTTTATGAAAGCATGCTCGACGATCAGATCTTCCCCATCACTCCACTTCCAATTTCAAATCGATTTGATTCTCGCGATGACATCTTTGGGAGAATTTTTCATGTATCTGATGGGCGGATGCCTCACTGGCTGCGGCGACGTGATCGACTAGAGGTCGTACCATCGCAACTGTAAGTACGAGCTTCACAAATCCCGCAAGCATAACTGCTCTACAAGAAGCAACGCTAAGAAAGATTTCATCCGTTCGTATCCAATCTAGCTCTTTCTGGCTTTTCCTCTCCCGCGTTGTCGCATAATTGATACGTCTCTTCTTCCATTGCTGATCCTCCTTGTCTTCCTGGGAAAATGAAGAAATAGTTTCAGGGATTGACGAGTAACGATGACGATCTGTACCCAGGATCATTTCACTCTATAGGCAAAATATCGATTAATTTTTTTTGGAACAAGAGTGAGGAGGAAATTCGTATTGTAATGAATAGAAAAGTTTTTATTACATTAAGCATTGTGTTCATAGTTAAATTAAATAATTTTGATTAAATTATAATAATAATTGATTAACGTTGTTAGTTGATTGTGTGCAATTTAAGTTCAAAAACACTAAATTGAAAATTGAAATAGTGCAGGCCGCGATTTGAAATGATGTGATAGTCCAGGTAGTCTTTTTGTAATTTTCCCTAAAACAATTTATAAAATTATGATTTACAAATTTGAATTTTTGAATGGGGGACAAGGTAGCTAGGTTATAATCCAATACAAACGAGTCAAGTTTAATTGTCTATAGGAATGTGAAATTTCCAAATATGATAGAAATTGTATAATTGAAGACAATTAACCCATTGTGAAACAAATGAATGATGGGACGAAAATGGTGATGCCGATATGATGAAGATAGTAGATAGATCAAACGGCCGGTTTAAATAAATATCAAGAGCTTGGAGACGAGATGAAGAACTTTATAGTTGATGAATTAAGGAGTGAGAGGAGTGTGTACTTTCTTATTATTTAAATCAGGTGAAAATTTGTTGACTTTAAACACGAGGCTCATTAATTTTCCAACATGCCATGTCCCAACTTCATTCAAATATTAATTCAAAAACCACCAATTATTTTTGTAAAAAGGAAAATATAAGAAAGATGGAGGAATTAGCTAATTATTTATTGGACTGAATTGAATGAATAATGAAACCGTAAGCAGCCTATAGTGGAAAAAAAGGAGTAGAAGATAATGTTTCATTAATCATAATTTAACAATGTCACTTGATATGACAAGCTACGGTCAATTTAAATGCTTCTACAGTATTATAAACACATCACTGGCTACATGAATCATTATGCAGTTTATAAAGAAGGAAAATGTCACAAATTATATCCATTGTTTTACTAAACTGTACACTGCCATCCAAGAGAATATACTTCTCTCTAGAATAATATTTCACGAATGCTAGGAATGGAAAATATTATTGCTGATTAATCATGCATTACGGATTAATTAAACCCTTTTTAAAACAATACATAAGATAGATAATCCAAATAATTAGGATATATTAGAGAGTAGATATATATATATATATATATATCTCGATCTATGAAAGCACATACAAAAACGGTTTAAATAAAATAGATAAACAAAACAACAATGTTCTTATGTGGTTTCTGTTTTCAATATCAAAACTATGGTCGTCATGGCTAGAAAATGCAACTAATTAAAGATAAAACATAAAACCCTAGTGGACGGAAATGAGGTAGATGTGTATGATTTATGATCAATATTTCTTTTACCCTTAACAACCCAACAACCATTACATCATATACTATGACAGATTGCGCCTTAGACGACAGTACTTTGATGTAGTAATATAAGATGTAGATACATAAGAATTCTTACACGATTGAAAAACAATTACTTGTCATCACGAACAGATCTAGGAACAAAAAACTTACCCGGGCTAATTTTTTTGGTTAGTGTGGTATTGATAAAAATTAAAAAAATATAACATATATACACTCCAATTCAATCTGAATTCATAATATATTTATGAGAATTAGAATGAGATCATTTGTGAAATGCTTCGGTACTAACGTGGATTGATTTAGACATGATTTAGAATCACCAACAGAATGGTAATCTAGTGATGTGAACACTTGACTGAACTTATAAAGGCAAATGTTTGAACCTCATCTCATATCATGCATATTTACGGTAAGAATTTTGGATTGTCCAGTCGTTATTAATTTTTTTTCATATAAATAAGGGAAAAGTATAAAAAGGGGTAGCGAACTACCACTCTTTTCCAATTTTTTGTCTGAACTATTAACATTTCCAAAAAGGGGTAGCGAACTACCACCTAGTTACAACTTTTTGTCAGAACTATTAAAATTTCCAAAATGGGTGCGAACTATATAAATTTTTTCCAAAATGGGTGCGAACTATATAAAGTTTTTCCAAAATGGGGTAAAACTATATAATTTAACGGAATTATAAACACTGTTACGGTGTTATAACCCCGTATTAATTTTTTGTTTTTTCCAACAATTATTAGATTAGATTATTAAAATTTTGTGTATGAGCATTATCATAAGATTTGGGAATAATCATTTATTTTCAATTACGCAATGAAAATACCTTAATATTCCTTTTTGAAATTTGAATTACTTAATTCGACTTCATCTAGTCTTTGGTCGATCTGGGAATGAAAATGAATTTTCATATGAGGGATAATCCTTTAACACATTATACAATAATCCTTCGATTCTAATCAATGAAAAATAATCCTTTGACACATTATACAATAATCCTTCGATTCTAATCAATGAGAAATAATCCTTTAACACATTATACAATAATTATTTGATTCTAATAACTATAAAAATGGAAAATTCATTTTCAGTCCCATATCAACTAAGGACAACTCATGGGCTAGATGAAGCCGTGTTAAGTAATCCAAAAAGGAATATTAAGGTATGTTCGTTGAGTAATTAAAAAGGACTCACTATTTTCAAATCTTATGATAATGACTCATACATAAAACTCTAGTAATCTAATCTAATAATTGTTGGAAAAAGGAAAAAAATTGGGTTATAACACCGTTAACTGGGTTATAACACCGTTAACGGTGTTTATAATTCTGTTAAATTATATAGGTTTTACCCCATTTTGGAAAAAAAAATTAAATAGTTCGCACCCCATTTTGAAAAAAATTTATATAGTTCGCACCCATTTTGAAAAAAAAATGATATAGTTCGCATCCATTTTGGAAATTTTAATAGTCATGACAAAAAAATGGAAATGGGTGGTAGTTCGCTACCCCTTTTTGGAAATTTAATAGTTCGGACAAAAAATTGAAAATGGGTGGTAGTTTGCTACCCATTTTTGTACTTTTCCCTATAAATAATTATGATTTGCAAAATTGAATTTTTGAATGGGGACAAGGTTATAATCCAATACAAACGACTCAAATTTAATTGTCTATACGAATGTGAAATTTTCCAAATGTGATAGAAATTGTAAATTTAAGACAATCACTACACCAGAATGCACATTATACGACTCTCTTTGCTCTAGTCGTATATGGTAGTGTCGCATATGTCGAGTTATACGACAGTATTTTGGACGCATTGTCGTATAAGATATACATACGCGACACCCTCAATGCGACAACTCATTCACTGTCGTATATGATACCCTTTGCGACATAACCATAAACGACAGCATAAACTGTGTCGCGTAAGTTGTCATATGCGACATCTGGTTATGAGACACAGCTAACGATGTCGCGTAGGTTGACATATGAGACATCACGTTAAGAGACACAGCTAACGATGTCGCTTAAGGTGTCATATGAGACATCACGTTAAGAGACACAGCTAACGATGTCTCTTAAGTTGGACATGCTGACACACTGCTTTTTTGAATACATAATAAATTAATATGTAAGTACCATTTAGTGCACCGTACACATTGGTTGGTCAACTACCGTTGTCTTATGCGACTCCATATGACAATCAGAGTCGCATAAAGGGAAGCTCATTTAATGAAAAATCAGAGATGTCATTGTACTTCTTCGTCTCTCCCATTTTGACAGAAACATTCTAAATGTTTCTGAGTTCGAAACCCCACCACTGAGCACAAAAAACAGTAAGTTCCCACTTGTTTGAATCTTCTCCATGTTTTTTTTGATAAAGAATCTTCTCCATGTTGATCATGTAAGTTCATATGTGTGTATTTTGGTTGAGAAACATGCTAATTACCTCCTTTCATTATAGTTTATATGTTTGGTTGAGAAACATGTTACTTCATTTCATTATAGTTTATATGTTTGGTTGAGAAACATGTAACTTCCTTTGTGTTTTCCAGGCACTTATGGATAAAAGTTGGATTGATATGGAAAGAGGTTCTAAAGTTTACTATGAAGGGATTATAAATTTTATTGAATTTGTAAAGGAAAATAGGGGTGGTCACCCTACGCATATATGCCCGTGTAGACGTTGTAAGTTGCGCAAAGTACCTAAGATTGCGTTGGATGAAATCAGAGCACACTTGATATATTATGGGATGAAGCGAGACTATATCATATGGACATCACATGGTGAAGCTGATGATAGACCGTCATTGTATACACAAAGGCGTGATTACCTATTGCAAAGGAATGAAGAATCAAGTTCTCAGTACTCTAGTGCCAACCATTATGTAAATCCCACTATGGAAATGTTGGATGATGCTTTTCCATTTTGAGAAAACTTTGAGATCGGCGTAGATGATGATGATGATGATATGATGAATGAGGACAATACTGATCCTTTTGGGAAGGAGGCTTACGATAAGTATCATAGGCTTGTAGCTGAAGCCCAAACTCCTATATACATTGGTAGTGACATAACTGTTTTAGAGGCTATTTTAAAAGCAATGCAGGTGAAGGTTGCCAATTTGGAAACAGATATTTTCAACACAATATCTATGCTATAGAGAAATTTGTATTAAAAAAAGAGAAAAAGATATGCCAATTTGGAAAGCATGTTTGACTTGTTATATGTTTATTTGCCTAACTTCAAATTGCCCCCAAAACAAAAAAAACACAAGTATTTGCCGCTTACTTGCCTAAAAATAACACAAGTCTTATAACAAAATAAACAATAAAAGATAGGGTTTCATCGCTTTCTCTCCCTTTCACAACTTAGCCGCCCGCTTCTCTCGTCATCTCGCCAAATTGCTTCTCTGCTCTCCATCCGTGTCCGACGCAAATCAGGCCAGATTTGCACACCTCCACCACCGTCCATGGCTCCGGGTAAGAAGAGGACCATCCAGGAGATAAACGAGGACCTAACGAGGAGCATGAGGCTTCGATCCCCATCTTGTCGTCGTCCACCACCGAAGTTGCTCAGCCCAGTGAAGGCGATGCCAGCTAAACGTCAGAAGCCGGAGAAGCAACATGTAGCAGTCCAACCACCACTAGCCGCAGAGACTCTTCAGCCCATAGTCCAAGCTGACGTTCCTCCGGTAGCAAAGCCACCACAGGCACCACCACTGAAACCCCTTCGAAAAAGCCCTAGACCAAAATCAGTCGCACCTCTGCCAGCAAAACCAGTCCCACCTCCCATTCGCCCCACCAGTGACTCTTCAGCCGCGTTACCACTCCCACCTCCTATTCGCCCGCAACTGCATCCGCTAGAAGCTCCGGTAGAGCCTCCCCCAGTACTATCTCCTCCTCGTTTCACTAGAAAAAGCCCTAGGTTGAAATCTATTGCGCCTAAAGCTCCACCCAGAAAAACACATACCTCCCAGACAGCTAGGCCACTTTTTTCAGGCCCTACGCCACCTCCTGTTCGACAGCTTGAGAGTGAGCAGCTTGACATTGAGACTGAGCCGCCTGAGAGTGAGCTACCTGAGAGTGAGCTACCTGAGAGTGAGCCGCCTGAGAGTGAGAATGAGTATGCAGCATCACAACAGGTTGACTCGGAGCCTGAGAATGAGCATAGTAGCGGCCCAATTCTGAGCATTCGTCAGCCGTCTGCTAGTCATGTAGAAGGTATAAAATCGCACATTCATGTTCTTTATACCTTGTTATCACAGCTAACTTGCTAGTGCATAATTCATTACTGGTGAATTTGTGCTTTTCATTTGGTAACAATTTAATTGTGTTTGTATGTAGGAGATGAAGAGCAGAGGGGAAAGCGTGGCGTGGTGAATGGGACAAGGGTGTCGAATGAGGTTAATGGGAGAAGGAAGGGAGAGAAAATCAAGCTGACCTTCAACAAGTTTAATATCCCTGACTGTAAGGCAGATTCTAGTTTAATGGTACATGAAATTGGAAGTGTTGTGCGCGATTCAGTGCCCATGGTGGCTGCTACTTACGGTGAATTGCCAAAAGATGCCTATGCCACGGTCTTAGCCCATCTGGAGGTAATTAAGTGAACATTATTTTGGGTTTTTAATACATTTTGTGTAGTTTGTTGTTATTTACTGATTAATAACTTTTATTATTTTGGTAGCCCCATTTTGAAATTGATCCGGAAGACACGAAGCTGTGGAATTACATCACCCTAAAGGCAACCGAAAGGTTCAAGGACTGGAAGTGGCAATGCAAAGTACACTACTTGAAGCATGGGCCAGCAACGCCAAGAGAATTTCTAGACAGAAAGAAACAGTGGAAATGGCTTGTGGCACATTTCCAACAATCAAAGTATAAGGTATGCTGAATTTACATAAGTAATTTTTTTAAAAATTGTTTGAATTGTCTAACTTTTTTTTTGTATCGACAGCACAAGTGTGTGCAGATGAAAGGTGCTCGTGCAAAAAAGTTGAACCATCGTGGTGGGAAAAAGACTTTCGCCCACCGGTCACTAGAGCACGAGGCACAAGGACACGTTGCACCTTTCATATCAACATTTGCACAAGTTTATTCAACTGAGCCGGCTGGTGCATCTTTAATGGTAATTCTCTCATATATAATCATTTTAATAATTTTGTGATTGTATAGTGATGATGAAATTAGTGATATATGTTCTAATTGTTGATGTTCATCAACTTGATAATTATTTCATCTTGTGGAGTTTGGAAATGTGGTTAACTTCTTATATTGCTCTGTAACTATTAGGTAGGCTTTGAATATATTGATAATGGTTTGGTATGAGATTATGGATGATATGATTTGTCAACTATTAACTCATTTGCATTTGCCATTTTATGAGTTTCTCTATATGTTGTTTTGTTAACTGAATTTAGGACTTGCTAATGTTATTATCAGATCATGGCAAATGCAAATCAGACTTGCATATGTGAGGTTTGCATATAAGTAACTTCAAATGCAAATAATAATTTTCTGATATTAATTGATCAGTAACTTCAAATGCATTAGTTGACAACATATAAGTAACTATTAATTATTAGACTTGCATATAAGTATCGATCATATCTGTTATTATCAAATCTTTGGTTGATATCTATTGTTAAACCTCTAGTTCTGATATGTATTGATAATTTTAAGATGTGACTTCTGTTATTAGCTTCTTATTTACTTTATAATGTGAAGGATAAAATGAACGCCAAAGTGCATGATGTGGTTGGTGATCATGAAGGCAGTACTTTGGATGATCCTTTGCCCATGGACGTTCAGTTCAGCATTATTGATGAAGTAACTGGCTCGAAGGGAGGCCAACACATATCTGGTGTTGGCAAGTGTGTGAAGAAGCCTCCTCGCCCAAAGGGTGGTTATAAGTTGAGTGCCCAACTGCAAGCCGAACTTCAAGTAAGGGCTGAAGAACGTGGGAAGGTGAAAGAGCTTGAAGATCGCATAAAGATGTTGGAAGAAATGCTGCGAGGGAACAATGCGGCAGTTGGAAGTAATGCTTCAGATGGTGCTACTAGTATCATGCCTTAGGTGGTACTCTTTTGTGAACAAGTATTAACTTTAACTGTTCTTTTTTGGGGCTGTTGGTAGCCTTAACTTGCGGCTGGTAATTTTTTGAGTGCCACAGTTTTCATGTGCTGTGTGCGAACATGTATGGTGTATGCTGTTCAACATTGTAAGGCAATTTAATTGTAGTAATTTGCAGCTTGAATGGCAGGTTTTTAATTCAGTTTTGTTTTATTTTTATGAAAATCAGATTCTGCTCACCATGTCGTATATGTTATTCTTAAGACAGAATAGGGTTACTTATGAGACAGGCACCTATGTCATATTTGTACTTATATGAGACATCTCACAATGATGTCGCGAAAATGTTAGGCAATACGACACCACATATGTGACTATCAAAGATATCGCGAAAATGTTAGACAATACGACACCACATATGTGACTATCAAAGATGTCGCTTATGTCTACCAATACATTTGACTGCATGTGGTATAATATTTATCAAATGCACAAAAGAAATAGTTTATGCGGCAGTAATCCACCTTAAGAGACATTACAAATACTGTCCCGTTAAATGAATCTTACCCGACAGTGCTTCACTGTCACTGTCGCATCTGACTTATGCGACTCGCCATATGCGACTTCGCGAATGCGACTCTGTTTTAGTCGCATAAACCTTATACGACTCTATTTTCACTTAGCCGACTAAAAAATTGAAAGTCGCATAATGTGCATTCTGGCGTAGTGAATCAACCCATTGTGAAACAAATGAATAACGGGACGAAAATGGTGATGCCGATATGATGAAGATAGTAGATAGATCAAACTATCAAAAGTGTGGGGAGATTATGATCGAATGAACATCAAGAGCTTGGAGACAGATGAAAAACTTATGGTTGATGAATTAAGGAAGTGTGAACTTTCATATTTAAATCGGGTGAAGGTACAAGGTAGTTGAGACTTTAAACACGAGGCATAAATGCATGACCACAAGCTCATTAATGTCATGTTCCTTTTATATGTTGCATCAGTCTCTTTCTCAGACGTCCCAACTTCTTTCAAATATTAATTCAAAAACCACCACTGCTTCAACCATACCATTAAATATTCAATAAATATGTCTCTTTCTCAGACCTTACTGGATGATCACCAACGTTGGCAGTAGTGACGGTTCCAGAGATCCGTGGGAGGGGGTCCAAAACAAAAAAAATTAGGATTATCTAGTATTCGAATTCGACAAATTTTTTTTTTACACATATATGTCTATATATTTGATGATTTAAGTAATTTTTTATTGGAAAATGATGTTACAGTTAAACTCATGTAACTCAGTTGCAAAATATATAAGTGATACTAGGTTTTTAAGTATGAATAATGTGATTAACATATAGTTTCAGAAAATAATTTAAGATTTGACAAAAGTATTTTATTAATTAACTTATCAACTTAAAATATAAACTTAATATCTTGTATTCTTGTCATCCAATTATAATTATTGAGTTAAATCATAAGATTGGAGCTAATTCAATCATATTATAGAAATAAGGGGTATTGTTGTAATTTTTTAAACTTTGATGATCTATTTGAAAGACTAAATTCTGTCACTATTCATCATCTTCTCAATCAAACCCTAAAATCAATATACAAATTTTCTCCATGGATATCTTCATGAACCAACCATATTACTTGCAAAAACTAATCTCAAATATGAGAGGGGTGTTAAGTATAAGCACTTGACAAGTTATCCCACATCGCCCGTTTCAAAGAAGAATGACTACCATATATTGGGTTACACCACCACAACTCATAAGCCAAGGCTTTTGAGTTGAATGAGGGTGTAAGTCGGCATATGCTAGCATTTCCACATGGTATCAGAGCTGAAGGCACACGACCTAGGCCTTGTATGTGACGTGAGGGATGCGCCTATGTGCGCCAAGTGCATGACGAGACGCCCGTTTGTCAGCCATGTTGGTCAAGGGGAGTTGCAAGTTGCACACCCGCCACACGAGCTTATGCGTAGGTTAACAAGTCGCATATGCGCGCCTACTGCTTTCCGCTACAATAGTTAGCGAGATTTCACGGAGCACGTCCAACTTCCCAAGTGAGGGGGAGTGTTAAGTATAAGCACTTGACAAGTTATCCCACATCGCCCGTTTCAAAGAAGAATGACTACCATATATTGGGTTACACCACCACAACTCATAAGCCAAGGCTTTTGAGTTGAATGAGGATGTAAGTCGGCATATGCTAGCATTTCCACAAGGGGTCCCAGGACCCCCCTGGAACCGTCCCTGGTTGGCAGTACTGTGGTATTCCGAGGGAGCATGATGCACTAGCGGATTGGTTCGCGTTGAACAATACAAATGGTCTTGGAGTGAATCACAAGGTATTCCAGAGGGCATTCCGTTTGCGTGATGTTTCTTTTTCTATTGTTTGCCTTGCCTGTTTCTGAGTTAAGAGTTTCCCTTTCTTTGTTTCAGATGTAAAAAAAAAATTTACACATATATGTCTATATATTTGATTATTTAAGTAATTTTTTATTGGAAATTAAATGATGTTACAGTTATATGATCACACCTAATTGTCCTTATTTACAATCTTATTAGTGATCAATTAATCATTAGGGATTAATTAAACCCTTTTTAAAACAATATACATAAGATATAGATAATCCAAATAGTTAGGATATATTAGAGAGTAGAGATCTCTCGATCTAATTAGAAAGCACATTCAAAAAACACGGTTTAAATAAAATAGATAAACAAAACACCATTGTTCTTATGTGGTTTCTATTTTCAATATCAAAAATAACTAATTGAGGTCTTGGTCGTGGCTAGAAAATGCAACTAAAATAAGATAAAATCCTAGTGGACGGAAATGAGGTAGATGTGTATGATTTATGATCGATCAACCCAACAACCATTACAATGTGCGCGACAAGCATATACTTCACCGCGCTCTCACATTCTCATCAGGTTGACACTACTCTTACTATAAATAGGGCTCAACAATCTTCCGTAGTATAAACAACCAACACAAATTAGAGAAAGGTTGGAAATTATGAGGAAACGAACTCATAAACTACTTGCACCCATCAAAACTGGGAATGGGCAGAGTTTTGAAGAGTGTGTGGAAGAAGAAGAAGAAAAAGAAGGGCAACCGTTGAGTCCGATGTCTTGCCTCTTTCACAAGCCGGAGTCTAACATATACATCGTGGCCATCCTTGCCATGAAGCACATCGTCGATCCGCAGCACTTTAAGGCCAATATGGGTGTCCTGGTTCGTGCTCATCCAAGATTCTCTTGCTTGCAGGTCAAGTCTATTTTGTTATATGCTCATTTATTACATATATGTATAATTAGGGTTCCCTATATCCACAAAAAAAATGTATAATTAGGGTTACGTTGCTGTCAAAACTTTTCTCTAGATACTGTTTTCTTACTATTTTGAAATAAGAATATGTGCACCAGTTTCTGTAAAGAAGGTGTTGCTTACTTCTATTTTAAGCTTACTTTTTAGCAGCATAAGGAGGTATTGCTTACTTTTATTTTAAGCTTACTTTTTAGCAGCATCTCCTCTCTTACTTGTTGAATCATCGTGTAAGTGGGGAGGTGTTGCTTAAAAAGAAAATGACAACAAACCCTCTTTTTGCAACACATCCTCCTTGCAACAACTGCTACACATGCTCTAACAAACATGTAATTAACAAATATTGGGGTTGTGTTATAGGTGGTGGATGCGAAGAAGGGAGGTTCAGATGTTATGAAATGGGTGAAGACAGAAGTAAACTACGAGGACCATGTAGTGGTCCCGAAAATTGATCTAACCACCATCGAATCGCATACAAAGTACCTCGAAGACTACATGTATAACCTAAGCAAAACAAGAGTGGACATGTCCATGCCGCTCTGGGACGTTCATATTCTGAATGGCTTGAAGACCTCCGAAGCTTCGAAAGCCGTGATCATTATAAGGATTCACCACTCCATGGGAGATGGGATGTCCTTAATGTCTGTGCTTCTGACTTTTAGCCGTAAAGCTACAGACGAAAATGCAATGCCGGACATGCCTGTCCCTACGAAGAAAAGCTTGGTAACTATGTCCAAGCTGGGCAGGTTCATGTCATTTTGCAGGCTGGCTTGGAACACCTTGGTTGATGTTTTGCTGTTTTTAGCCACACTTATGTATTTGACTGACGTGAAGACACCTCTTAAAGGACCGCCTGACCTTGGTAACACCCCTAAGAGAATGGTGCTACGGACATTTCAGCTGGACGACGTTAAAATGGTGTCTAGAGCAACTAAAACGGTAATAATTTACACATATATATGGTCTAACATATATATTGTTCTAAGGACATGCTCTTTCCTAAACTGTGTTTTTCAGACTGTAAATGATGTGCTGATGGGCATGATGGAATCTGCACTTTCCCGATATCTCCATCGAAAACAAGGTGTGTGAGACCTCCCAGGCTTTTCAATCATTCTTGTAATAACTATACAGACTCTCAAATTCTGAAAGTGGGACATATATATGGACTGCATTGACACACAAAATTGTTAAAGCAATCAAATATTGCCTGAACTGGACCCCTAGCAGCTTATCACAGTTTGGTATTTCAAATAATAAGTAATATATTGAGAAATCCTAATATTGTAAAAGAAACCTTTATATTGAGAAACTATATTCGTGTAGTTATAGCCAGTGATGAAAGGCAGACAGCGAAGGAGACCAATCTTCCGAGAAGGATCAAACTCAATGCATGTGTTTTCTTCAATATCAGACTACTATCAGGCGTCCACGTAAAAATCTTTTCTCACTGGAAACCAAACCCTAATTAATTCCCTAATTATTTAGTATTGAAATATCTGTGTCATATGATCATATAAATTCGGGCATGTGACAATGACAGCCAGTAAAGGAAATGATCAGAGAAGGTTCACTTACGAAATGGGGAAACAAAATCGGCTATGTATTTTATCCATTCATGGCTACAATGCGCAGTAATCCGCTCGAATACGTCTATCACGCCAAGGCCGTCATGGATAGGAAGAAGGCTTCTCTTGAGTCAAAATTTTCTTACTTCTTCTGCAAGATTATGATGAAAATTGTTGGAGTTCAGGTAAGGCGCAATATTGGCTGATCAGTGGTACTATATTAAGTCATTCTCAAGCAGTAACTCACATAAAAGTTGCACATAATTGTTGATATGATTCTGATCTATCGATGTTTTTTAACCAGAACATGAGTTTTCCATCTACTCCCACCTTTTATTTCTCGAGCTTGATGGGACCTAGAGAGGAGATTTCCCTGTTCGGGTACCCGATCGATTACATTGCCCCGACCTGTTACGGTTCACCCGCTGTAAGTTCTGGTCAAGAATAATATACAACGAATATATAGTAATTGCATTTATCGTATCTATCATATCATAATAATTGTTTTTTGTTTCATATATATATTTGTCATGTGAAGCGATCGGTTGAGGATCCTTATAATTCGAGAATATGAGAACTCTCAAATATTACCATTTGATCAAAATTCATCTTCAAAATGTGCATCTGACACGTGTTTCACTAGCAAAATCAAACTTATAATTGACTTTGACTTTTTATTAAATACAAATTTGAATGTAATAAATAAAATATATATCAGCATCACAATGACTTAATCATGGCATGCATATTGAAAATGTACAAATTAAATGATCAAATCCTCAAAATATAAAAGGATTCTCATTTTATTGCTTTTCATCTGTTATCATATAGATGACTCACATTTGATTTACACAGGCATTATCGATCCATGTGATGACGTATGCAGACAACCTAACATTTGCTGTGTCGGTGGATGAAGACACAATTCCTCATCCTCAGTGGCTTTGCGATGATTTGGAAGAGTCACTCAATCTCTTTAAACAAGCTGTACTTGCACCTAGCAGCTAACCTTGCTTAAATGTGATCCACAATTGAAGTGTATGACATCAACTTTAGACATGCACATGTCTTTTTGTATCACTGTTTTTATCCCTCAAGCAATCAGCATACAGTTTATATATATAATATTCTAATATAAAAGTTCGATTCCCATGAGAAGTACCAATATCATGGAAAATGAGAATAGATCTGAATCATTCATCTTTTTTAATTAACAGTCAAGATTATATCCAAAATTAACCTAATCCCTCCGCTAATCTACGTATCAGGGTTAATTTAGTCCAAGAAAATTATTCTCACAACCCACAAATCTCGTTCATCTCGCAACCGAAATCCTTCCCGATAGACGACTGATCAGCGAGTTTTTGACTGATTTATGACCATTCTTCACTATAGTTTGGGTCGTTTCCGATGATATTTTGATGTCATTTGACCTCTATCTCTACATTTCAGGTAGAAAACAAGTTTTCCCCACGGTCAAGGCCTAAATACAAAAACTCGGGGAAAAATCGAAGTTTCGGAGGAAAATATGAAGTTTTGAACAAAACCGAGCAAATTGACCTTTGCGGCTTGTTTTGGACGCCCAGGGCGAATACGGTGTCCGATTTGGTTGATTCAAAGCATGTTGGAAAGCTATTTCAAAGGGCTAACATTCTAGTTGACTCCGAGACCAAATTTGGACGGGAAGACCACCAAAAAGGCCTGGGAAGTGCCAGCCGGCCGGCTAAACTTTGACCCGACCGGCTGAATAAAGATTGGAGGAGCCATGCCCACGGCCAACTTGAGCCGACCGGCTAGATTTCAGCCCAGATTCAACCGGCTGGCTGAGTTCTACTACAGTAATAGAAATTTTTCCCCGAGGCTATAAATAAAAAGCAGTGGTTTTTGACCAAGTGTGGAGATTTTTGGGGAGAAGAAGATTGGAAAAGAGGTCCATCCAAGGTCATCAATCAACAATCCAATCAAGGAGAAGAAGAATAAGGCACAAAAGGGAGTTCAAGGATTCCAAATCCTCGTTCTTTTACTCTTTTCCTATTCTCTTTGTGTTGCCATTAAACCCTACTCACACCATGTTGTCTTACATGATGTGTGAGTAGTGGATCTTGTGTTTTGAGGGTCTTATGACTCTCCTTGGTACTCTTTGATCACATATATACATTGATATTCATATGGATGCTTGTTGATTTCATTTTCTCTTGTGTTATGAATGCTATGCACTCTAGGTGTTTGATAAAATGCTTAAGTGACAACTTAGACTAAAACTTGAACTTAGGACTTAGAAACCCTTGGGGGATAGTTTTAGGATGGAAAAAATGATCTATATCTTAAATCAAACCTTAGGATATGGATGCTTGACTAAGCATTGAATGTTTGATTTATTGGAGTTAGTCATTGAGCGAATCAATTAATCCCATCTAATGGTGTCAATTTCATGTTCTCTATGCTCTTCATTTATGACATGTTGCTAAGTGTTTGACGAAATGCCTAAGTGACAAGTTGGTCTTAGAATTTGATCTAAGTATCGAGAGAGCTTAGTGATGATTTGGATATGGTGAATATGATCTTATCTAGTGTTAATGAGAGTAAATGCATGGGTAGGAAGTGAGCTAGAACTTAATGCCTATAGCATTTATTACCTTAGGAAGAGATTTCAAGGATAGTAGTGCTATAGAGTGAATCAATAACTTGAGAGAGTGAGGTTCTAACTAGGATAGCTTGACTAGGACTAGATTGAAACCAGAGTTTATCTACCTTAGTCTAAGATAGGTTCAAAACTATTTGCCTACCATGAAATGTTTGAATATCGTGTATGTGATCATTGAGAAAATGCCAAGGAGGGGAGTAATCCCTCGAAACACCTCCTATCTATCTTTTATCCTCAATTACTCACCACATAGGATTTAGAATATACTCACACCTTTACACATTTTGGTTTAGAATAGCCGAACGGAAATACAATCTTACATAGTGCATGTGCTTGGCTTGCTCCTCTTGGTTCGACTCGGAACTTTACCGATTAATATAAATGTTTTGACACTACATTCGATCCTCTCTTCATTGATACTATTTAGAGGTGAAAAATAATATTTCGTCAAATGGCGCCGTTGCCGGGGAGCAACTAGTTAGCACATCCCTAGATTAGATTGTGTGAAAGTTCCGACTATTCTTGTGAATATTTTTCCTTTTTCTTATACTTGTATATTCTCTTTTTCTACTAATATTCCTTACTAACTTCGTTTATCTTGTTTTGCGAGGATGGATCACTATAACCAACAAGTCACGCACAATGGAGATTATTATGAAGTTGATCAACCAAATGCCCATTGTGAAGACTATTAGATGTACAACCACAACCAACAAGTCTATTCTAATGAGGGATACTATGAAGAGAAGGAACGTCAATATTCTTATTCTGAAGAGCTTGGCTATCAAACAAATTATTCCACTCCAAATTGGAATGATGGCCAACGCTTTGAAGTTGAACACTCCTACCCTCCATACTCTCAACCTCCTCATCCTTCAAGTGAGCCCTCTAAGTTAGATTCCATCATTGCTACACTCCTTGAGCGTCAAGAGCAAACGAAGCAAGAATTTCTCACAAAGCAAGAAAGGTTGAATAGAAACTTTGAAACTCGAATGGGGGATATCATGAAATTCGATCAAGATATGCATGTAAGGGCCGAGATGCTTCAAGCTAAGATGGAGCAACAAGCAAGTGAAATTGGGAACTTGACTAGGGAAGAAGAGGTTTCCGAAGACTCCTACCCTTAACCTCAACCCTCAAATGAGTCCTCCAATCTAGATTCCATCCTTGCTTTACTCCTTGAAAGCCAAGAGAAGATGCAAGCTCAATTGAATGGATTTGAGGCTCAACATCAAGTTTTGGTTTATACTTTGTATAAGTTTATACTCATTGTATAAGTTTTATGAATACTTTGTAGCGAATAATTAGTCGAAATATCGACTAATCACCTGTGTTGTGTTGTAGCATTTTCTGATTTTATTAGTTGTCTCTAGTTCTTTATTCTGAGTTGAACCGATTTGGAATCATGTTCGCAGTATTTTCATTGTGGTTTTGTGGGCTTATTGTTAAACTCATGTTGATTGAATATAAATTTATGTCTGTAAATGCAGAATTTATTATGACAGAAATCTAACACAAGATGGAGCCTAAAGAAGGAGGAGCTTCACCGATGGAGCCTAAAGGAGGAGGAGCTTCACCATCACCTTCAGAGTTATAGGAGCCTTGAATGATGATTGTATGATTGAAGAGCGTGATAGCCTTCAGAAAGCTGAAAATGTAGAACAAAACATCCCAACCATAAGCACTTACGGTCTTTTTAATATACAACTTATCCTCAGCTTTGCACAACAAGTTCAATGCTTTCAAAAGCACAACAGCCAGCATAAAGAAATGGATGCCATGAACAGTGAACTGCTTCTTATAAGGCACCTTAATCCAGAAAGCAGCGATGGTAAAATAAATCAATGAGAAAAGGAAGTAAACCCTAGGCAGCATTCGTAGATTTGTACATAAAATTAGTAGCTTCTGTATATAACATTCATAGATTTGTACATAAAATTCGTAGATGTTGTGTATATAACATTCGTAGATTTGTACATAAAATTTGTAGCTATTGTATATGACATTCGTAGATTTGTACAAAAAATTCGTAGATGTTGTGTATATAACATACGTAGATTTATAAATAAAATTCGTAATCAGACATAGACAAGACATTTTAAAGTCGCTTATAAACATAGCATTGTAGAAGTTAAAGCTTACAGCCTTTAAAGTATTACAATTTCATATTTATACTAAAATCCAGGGCTGATCTTGCCAGAGGAAAGTCACAAACGCATATTCCGTGAGCTGATCCAAGCTGCCTTCAAATTTCAATCCATACTCACCCAGCAACAGCTTCAGCCTCATCTCATTCATCTTCTCATAATCTTCTTTCTTGAAACGGGGATAATGCAGCGGCATCTGAAAGCCTGATATCTTCAGATCAATCCTCAAGCCGAAACAGTGAAAATAGGCTACTAGCATCTGAGCATCTAAAAAATAGGAAGTATAAAGATTCTTACTTCCTAGCAGTTGCTATTTAAACTACGTTATTGGCAGAAAAAAAGCACTAGGATAGGCTGATATGATATGTTCCATTCTAGGAATATTAAATAATGATTCATTGACAGAGAAAACAAAACAGTGAGGCACAGTTAAATGTGTACGAATTATATATTTTAAACTATGCATTTCAAACGTCGTTAAATATACTACAATGCATGAATTATATGCTGAAACCTACGAATTATATGCAAGCCATACATTCCCTTACTCGATACGAATTTTAGATTGAATGTGAGCTACGAATTATGCATAGTATACTACGAATGATTACAAAAACCAGGTGCATATTATACTCCGAATCATCCACTACGAATTTTGCATCATTATCTACCAATTTTAATTACTCATTCAACGCATATGTAACCGCGTTAGTCTATAGTTAACGAAACACACATTGCAACCATCTGACTATCACTCAACGAATGTCTCAACAGGGGTACAATTATATTCGTAGTCGAGAATGTACATGACGGAAGACTGTTTCATGTGAGATAAAGAGAAACACATTGCACATTTTTTTCGACCATTAACATAAGCCACTGTCACTACAGAGCAATTGCCACCAATGGTATAAACGGTTTGACAGTATGAGTCTCTTTATTGGATAGTATATACCTGCAGAAGCAGTATACCAACTTTGACATTTATGTCCCAGAGCTTGTCAAGCACAGATTCCGGAATTTCCAAGATTCCAGCAGCCATTATGTTTGATGCATCATTGGAGACAACACCGTCAATTTTTTCATATTTCTACAATGTACGAATGACACTGAAATAAATTATCAATAAGTACTGATAAAATGAACTCCAAAAACTTCACAGATGCAAAATGAATGATGAAACACAAAATTAACATCACAAAATCATAGAGGAGGGAAGAACACGATAAATTTCAGGTCTCCACGCAAGGCATGCAGTTCTGGTCCAATACGAGTTATATGCCGAAACCTAAGAATTATATGCAAGCCATACATTCCCTTACCCGATACGAATTTAAATACAATGAAAATAAATCAATTCAAACCTATTACACACAAAACCATCTTCTCTGGGCACAAAATTCAACCTAAACTGATTCCACTTAAAAACTACAACGAAGATAAATAACATTGGTGACGTCGAGTATGTTTGAGATACACTTTGTCAAAAACAATTTATAAGTGAACCGATAAGACCGGTGTCGAACCCAAGGGAGCAAACGGATTACACGCTAGTTCGATCAAATTTTCTTACTCGGCTAATTCCTAAAATTCAAGTGTGATTGAGTTATCAATGATTCAAAACAAGAATGAAATGGTTTTTAAGGGATTAAATTCAATTAAAAGCGAGTTTCGAGGGAATAATCCCCTCCTTGGCAATTTCCCAATGATCATGCAAACTAGAGTTCAATTAATTATGAGTTGATAGGTTTTGAACCTAGCTTAGACTATGAATTAGGCAAACCATGCATGTCTAATCCTAGTAAAGCCATCTTAGATAGGATCTCACTACTTAAAGGATATTGACCCCCTATATGCATTTACCCTCATAAATGCACATGCACAAAGTTCTAGTTCACCTCTCACCATGCATTTACTCTCATAAATGTATGTTAAGTCCATTTTTACTACATCAAAACCATCCCTAAGCTCTCTCAAGACTTAGATCAAAGTTCTAACATAAACATGTCACTTGGGCATTTTATCAAACACTTAGAGACATGTCTAACATGAAGAGCATAGTAAAATGAAATCAACTTCAATAAATCCATTCAAATGTGTATACAATGATTGAGTACCAAGGAGGTTCATAGAACCCTCAAAACACAAGGGGGACTACTCACACATCATGTAAGACAACATGATGTGTAGGTTTTTACAAACAAATCTAAGAGAAGTAAAAGGGAATAGAGTAGGATGATTAGTCCTAATGAACTCCCTTGATCTTGATTCCCCTTGATTTGATGATGATGAAACCCTTGATTTGGATCACTTTTCCTTGTCTTCTCTCCAGAAAATTCCAAGATATTAGGTCAACTTTGCCTCTTTCTATTTATAGCCTCGGAAAAGATTCGGTACTGTAGCAGGTCCAGTCGATCGACTGGCGTTGGGCTGTTGGCCCAGTCGATCGACTGGAGCGAGATAAGGCGCTTGGGAAGCAGGCTCTCAATCGATCGACTGGCACAGGGTGGGCTCCCAGTCGATCGACTGAGGAAACTCAATTTGCAGCTCCTCCTGAAAGTCCATTAAGTCGATCGACTGAATGGGTCAGTCGGTCGACTGGCGCTGATCGATTTGCAGCACCTCCTGTTAGTCTGTTAAGTCGATCGACTGGAGCAGGGGAGCTTTCCAGTCGATCGACTGAAGACCAAATACTGCCACTTTTTGCTCTAAAACACCGATTTTCCCCGAGTTTTCTTCCAATGGCTCTTGACACTGAGACATCTTGCTTTGTACCTGAAACGCACGAGAAGAGGATCAAATGACATCAAATAGTAGTCGGAATCGAACTAAGGCTATAGTGAAAATGGGCATTAATGAGTCGAAAACTCGACTCATCAACACTCCACACTTAAGCTTTGCTCGTCCCGAACAAAGTATGCAAATATGCCAAGGAAGTGCAAATGTCGAAATGCTAGTGGTGCTATGTTTTTCGTTTATTTGCCTCACTAGATTTCACAAGGTCTCGATCATTCTTTCTAAACATGTTATTGAAAGAAAAATGACAAGTATGTACAATCTAACTAGCTCATTTTTGTAGGCGTTACGAATGCATTTAGCGTATGCATTAAGCCTTTAAACCCCTAGGCTACCCTAGTGGACGAGTTATAGTCTCGTGAGAGTTTTCAGAAAGGGAATACTCACAAATCCCAAATGCACATATCCCATAAGAGTGAATGCAAGAGTGCTCAACCAAGGCTACGATATTTTCAAAACTAATCCCACACCCCAAGCTAGAACTATGATCACAATATCATTAAAAGAACTTTTTCAACCCCTTGGGTACCTTTGAGGACATGCATTCAAGGTTATCAACACTAGGGCTATGAAATGTCTCATCCAAAATTCTACTCATTTATCAAGGCAACACAATAGAGGCAAGGTTGTAGCTCGCACAATAGAGTGTCAACCGCTCACCTATGCTAGCTAGGGCTAGTCCAAGGGCTCGCGATAAGGAACTCATTCCCAAGTTTTAGGCGCTTAAGCCGTAATCCATAAGGGAAGTGGAGTTCGACACTAGAGTTCTTTAACAAACAAGTCATAAACCAAATGAATACTCCCGTGCAAGCACATGGGTCGTCCAAGAGTTATTCCAACTAGCACACAATGCAAATGTTGAATCCCGCACAAATGAAGAATGATGGAAGAACATAGAGTCAAGTTTTAAGTGCTTCTTATTTTCTTTTTGAACCTTCCTGCTCTCACTCATCATTGTCCTTTTGACGCGAGTCAAGCCGAGGGTCGCTCGTCTATTTTCCCGGCTATTAGGACTAGAGATTGGACGATGCGTGCCACCATCCCACCTAACCGCATAAGTACCGTGGTGGCGGAGCAGTTTTTTTTAATCGACTCCACACTTAAAACTTGACAATATGTTCAAAAAGTGTATGGAATGTGCGGGGAACAAACATAAGAAAGGCACCGTGTTAGAGAACTCAAGTCACCAAGGAATATTCAAGGGGTCTAAGTTTTTCATGAAGATTTTTAAAAGTGTTTGCTAGCTTGATCCAAGGTGTTGCGACGAAAATACTTAGAAAGTTGGATAGACAAGGCGTAGCAATGATATTGATTCTCAAGAATGCATGTTTAAAGGACTAGGTCGCTAAATGTGGTAAATAGGCTAGATGTGATTTATAGGGATTTAGAATCGAAAATCATAAGCCTTTGAGGTTAAAACACTCTCATGTTGGGATAATGTGCAAGTGTGCAAGCGTCCATCTAAAATGATATGCATGACATGCAAACATGTGAACTATGCGCATCAAACCACTCCACACTTAATTCAAGCTTAGTCCCTAAGCGCAAAGAATGATAAAATAAAGGCAAAGGTGCATAGGAACTCCCCTCGTTTGTAGTGACGGTGATATAATCCATAAGAGTGAGAAATAGCCTTTTGGTTGCAAGTGTAGATATAAGAGGGTGTTTTAGACATGATAGGAATATGTGAATGTATATCCTGTAGAGTGAACAATATAAATGGTAAACACCTCCAATATCATCATAAGAATATAGCATACAACCAATAGGCAAGAAAGGATAGATATCACCAAAATAGCATACATCATCAAAAATGCCAAAAGGCGACTTATCATCCAAATCAACATCCAATGCAACAAGTCAAATAAGGAAAATACATGTGGAAATAGAAATGAAGCATGGACTAAGATGTAGCCTCGTCGTCTCCCGGAGGGGTCCTCCTAGCTGAATCAACGACTCCATCATCCTCAAGCGGCTGCGTGGAGCCTGGGAATAGCGGGCTACCCTCGCCTAAAGCAGAATCCACGTAGGGGATCGTCTCTCCTGGGAGTGGAGTGCCCGCCTCCCCGAATGCTGAAGCTGGCGAGAAAGGTAGTGGGGAGACGCCACGTGGAGCTGAGAACTCTGGAGCGAGTGGAGGGGCAACTGGAGTGCTGGGGCCTCCGGTGAAGGACTGAACTGCAGATCTGAGCCACTCCCACTCCCGACGCGCTCTAGTATCAGACTCTCTAACAAGGTCCTCTAACCGGGACAATCCGCTCCTCAAGTCTGCCACGCCGGTCGATAAACTAGCAATATCTGACGTGACTCTCTGCCTCCACTCCGCCGAGTCATCAACGACTGGAGGGGGAATATCGACCGCGGGCTCTGCTGGGGGAAACTCCTCATCAGCTGCAGGGAGGCCCTCATCTTCCTCGGGAATGTCTGCCGGAGGGGGAGGAGGAGGTGAACCGGGAGGAGAGGGAGAGGGAGAGAGGTGGGTAAGGCAATAGAGCGGATTCTGCTGCTTGAAGGCTCTCCTCCGCGCAGCAGCAGCGGTCACAAGATCCTCCACATGAGGCGACGGGTCACTGCTCCACGTCTTACCGTCCCGCTTGACCATATGCATATTCTTCATCAAATCCATGTCAAGCCTGCTCCTAGTAGGGGCCTCACAATCCTCGTGGCCAAAGGTGAAGTTACACCTTCGGGCTATCAATGTAATCAAGGAGCCACCTCCCATGCCCTTGTTCCTCGTACTCGGCTTCACAACGGTCTCAAACCGGTTTGCAAGTACCACTAGCCAATCAATGGCCTCCCCGTGATCCATGGCAACCATGAGGTCCATATCTGGGAAAGTAACCTTCCTACCCCTCTCTGTCCTCGTATTAAAATCAATAGCAATGACGTGGTGCATAATCTTCCAAACCGGGTCAACGATCGCATAAGAGTTATATGAAGACACGAACCACTCATTCCTACCGGAAATCCTCTTCCAAAGCCTGGACTGGTCGTGCTCAGTGAATACCCGGGGCGATGCCGCAGGCTGTGGAAAGCCAAGCCACTCTCGGATCGTACTCTCCCTGATCCAGAAAACTCTACCCCCCAAAGCAAACTTCCAATAATAAACTGAGGTACCATCCTCCCCCACTCTCTCCTTAACCGACTCAAACGAGCACATGAACTCCTCAACTACCCTCTGGTAGGAGCCCGGATCATCACAAAATAGAAAAGATAAACCATGTTGTGTTAGACGAGATTGTACCTCAGTAGCTACCACTTCGTCAATGCCACGAAGCAAGCCCATGTCTAGGTACAATGTCGGGATGGCCTTCTTCTTCTTCGTAGTGACAGTGGTGTGACGAGACCGGTGCTCCTCGTCCCTGAAGACCAAGGGAGCCGAGAATGGGTACGGGACCGGTATGGGCATCGGTCCCTCATAAGGTTCCTCTTGAGGCTCAATTGGCACTAAGGCCATGGAGGTAGGCGCAGCAGCAGGGCGCGGGAGTGCACTAGATCTAGCAGGCACTGGCGCCTTCTTCTTCGGCGCTGGTTTCCTCGGTGGGGGCTTTTTCTTCTTTGGGGGTGGCGCGGAAACCGGCGCGGCCTCAACCTCCTCGTCTGACCCCGAACTCTGGTCAGCAAGAGAATCCCTCAACAATCTCCTCTTGCGCGAAACAAGGGGGCATCATCCTCTTCGGACTCGTGGTACTCATCAATTTGCTCATCGAGCGAGGGCTCATGAGCGACTCCCTTCCCCTTCGCTTTTGAACTGGACGAGGTACCGGCACGACCCATGATGCACTGAGAATGGAAAGCCAAGTAAAACTGAGCAAAAACTCAGAAAACTGCACTGAACTGTGATCGAGTCGATCGACTGGCTGGGAACTGAAGTCACAGTCGATCGACTGAGGGCTGAAATCCGATCGGATTAGGTCGAATTTGGGGGTTTTCCGGGGAGGCTTTCGGAGGTAAAATTGATGGCTGGGGTTTGTAGGCGGGGCAATGAGGAGTAGATAGGCGGTTGGATTGGGCGAAATTGACGGCGGAGGAGGGAGATCGGCGTCGGTGGTGATTTCCGATCAGAAATCCGATTTCGGACGGCTTGGTGCAGCGTTTTGAGGGCGGTTTGATGGCGGAGGGACTGGCAAGGCAAGGCGAGGCTATGGCGAGGTGAGCGGCGTGGATTGGTGGTGGTCGGAGGTTTGGATTTTGGAAATTTAGGGTTTTGGGGTTTCGGTCGAATGAAGAAATGAGGAAGGGAGCTGATGATGGATAAGCACTTCTCAGTCGATCGACTGAGAATGCATGAATTGCAGGACCCTCTGAAACATCATTTAGTCGATCGACTGGGTGATAGCTTGCTTCTAGTCGATCGACTGAACCCGAATTTCTGCTTGAATTTTTTTTCTTTTTTCTTTTTCCAACGAATCCCGACTCCACACTCAGAATTTTTACTCAAAATCAAGAATATGTACCATTCAGAATATCACATATAATCAAGGTACGCCCTCCTAATCAATCGCTAGCACATAAACATACGATTTTCAAACAACACAAGCTAGGATCACCACTCCACACTTAAAATCTCACCATCATCAAGAAAATTCATGCAAGCTCTATATCATGTCACACACACTTAATCATGCATTTAGAATCGTCCCAATCACTAAGCCACACGATAAGCTCACAAAATGCATGCTACACATATATGAAAGTTACTTGTGCATAGATAGTCAACTCACAAACCGGGCTACCTCCCGTGAGGGCCTAGTTTAACGTCTTGGCAAAGACCGAGCCGATCCTCTTCTCACTAAGAAGCACACTTGAGGAGTCCATAGCTAGGATCCCTCCTCAAGCGGAATAAGGCACTCTATGGGTCGGTCAAGGGGAATGTGACATTTTGCTCGTCACGAAATCCTTCCCTATAGTGCTTTAGCCTTTGCCCATTCGCCGTGAAAGTAGTTCCATCATTATTTAGCAATTCAACATGGCCATCTTCGTAGGGCTTGTGAACAATAAATGGGCCACTCCATCGGCTCCTTAATTTACCCGGGAATAGTTTGAGCCTAGAGTTAAAGAGCAAGACCTTGTCTCCTTTCCTAAATTCACGACGAAAGATCTTCCTATCGTGCCATTTCTTGGTCTTCTCTTTGTATATCCTAGCGCTCTCGTAGGCTTCATTTCTTATCTCTTCCAACTCATGGAGTTGAAGGACCCTATGGTCTCCCGCCGTTTGCAAGTCCATATTCAACATTTTAATTGCCCACATCGCCTTGTACTCCAATTCTACCGGCAAGTGGCACGGTTTCCCATAAATGAGGCAATAGGGGGACATTCCAATAGGGGTTTTGAACGCCGTACGATAGGCCCATAAAGCGTCATCTAGCTTTGATGACCAATCCTTCCTTGAGCTCCCCACGGTTTTCTCCAAGATTGCCTTGATTTCTCTATTTGAAATTTCCACTTGCCCACTAGTTTGTGGGTGATAAGGTGTGGCAACCTTGTGACTAACTCCATATTTCCGAAGTAGGGTTTCAAAATGCTTCTCCTTAAAATGAGAGCCGCCATCGCTTATGACGGTCCTTGGCTTTCCAAATCTAGGAAAAATAATCCTCTTAAAGAGCTTGGTGACCACCTTGGCATCACAAGTAGGGGAGGCGACGGCCTCAACCCATTTGGAGACGTAGTCTACCGCGACCAATATATATTGGTTCCCGTATGAAGAAGGGAAAGGACCCATATAATCGATGCCCCATACATCAAATATTTTGACCGGGAGGATGCTTTATTGGGGCATTTCATGCCTCTTGGAGATATTACCGGTCCTTTGGCATTGATCACAAGCCTTCACGAATTCGTAAGCATCACCGAAGAGAGTAGGCCAATAAAAGCCGCATTGTAGTACCTTTGACGCGGTTTTTGCTCCACTACCATGCCCTCCATATTGAGAAGAGTGACAATGGTAAAGAATTTCTCTCATCTCTTCTTCAGCCACGCAAGTTCTATAAAGCCCATCCGCGCAAAGCCTATAAAGGTAGGGCTCATCCCAATAGTACCTCTTGGTCTCGGAGAGGAACTTCCTCCTTTGATGGTGGTTCATATCGTGGGGGATAATCCCACAAACCACGAAATTAACGAAGTCCGCGTACCAAGGAAGGGCCTCCGCCTCAACTCTCATGAGTTGCTCTCCAATAAATGAATCATTCACCGGTCTAGTATCCACTTCAATCTCTTCATTTTCCTCTAGCCTCGATAGGTGGTCGGCTACCACATTCTCTACCCCCTTTTTATCCTTGATCTCTATATCGAATTCTTGGAGCAATAGAATCCACCTTATCAACCTTGGCTTGGAATCCTTCTTTGCTAAGAGATATTTGATAGCCGCATGATCCGTGAACACTATAACCTTAGAAGCCACTAGGTATGGGCAAAACTTGTCAAAAGCATACACAATAGCGAGAAGCTCCTTCTCGGTGGTAGAATAGTTCAATTGAGCTCCATTTAGAACCTTGCTCGTGTAGTGGATGGCGTGAAGCTTCTTATCTATCCTTTGCCCAAGAACCGCCCCAATGGCATAGTCACTAGCGTCGCACATAAGCTCGAAGGGCAAATCCCACCTCGGGGGTTGAATAATAGGAGCCGAAATCAATGCCTCTTTCAATTTTTTGAAGGCTACTAGGCAATCTTCGTCAAAATGGAATTTGGTATCATTGCATAGAAGATTTGTCAATGGTTTTGCAATCTTCGAGAAGTCTTTGATAAACCTTCTATAAAATCCGGCATGACCAAGAAAACTCCTTATTCCTTTCACATCCCTCTGAGGGGGCAATTTTTCCATAACTTCAATTTTGGCTTTATCCACCTCAATTCCGCTCCTTGAGACCAAGTGACCGAGCACTATCCCTTCCTGCACCATAAAATGACATTTTTCCCAATTTAGTACAAGGTTCGTCTCAATACATCTTTTCAACACTTTAGCCAAATTGGCTAAACAATCATCAAATGAGGAACCATAAACGAAAAAGTCATCCATAAACACTTCCATAATCTTTTCAATAAATTCCGAAAAAATAGCCATCATGCATCGTTGAAAAGTACCGGGCGCATTACAAAGTCCAAAGGGCATTCGCTGATAGGAAAATGTTCCATAGGGACAAGTAAAGGTCGTTTTCTCTTGATCTTGGGGATGAATAGGGATTTGGAAGATTCCACTATATCCGTCAAGATAGCAAAAATAGTCATGCTTAGCTAATCTTTCCAACATTTGATCAATAAAAGGAAGGGGAAGTGATCTTTCTTAGTGGCTTGGTTGAGTTTTCTATAGTCCACACACATACGCCAATCGGTCACGGTTCTCGTGGGAATCAATTCGTTCTTCTTATTTTTAATTACGGTCATTCCCCCCTTTTTTGGCACTACATGAATGGGGCTCACCCATTTAGAGTCCGCAACGGGGAAAATGATTCCCGCATCAAGCAGTTTAAGAACCTCCTTTTTCACTACCTCGCCAACAATAGGATTTAGTCTCCTAGCTCTCTCCCTAGATGGCATACTATCGCTCTCTAAATTGATTTCATGCATGCATAAATTGGGACTTATCCCTTTCAAGTCATCAATAGAGTAGCCAATAGCATCCTTATGTTCTCTAACCACATCAAGCAATTTCGAAGTTTCGACATCATTCAAGGAAGCATTCACAATGATAGGCAAGCTAGAATTTGGGCCTAAGAACTCATACCTTAGGCTTGTTGGTAGAGCTTTAAGCTCTACCGAACAAAACTCCTTACCTTTGTCGCTTAGAGCCCCTTCTTCATTATTTTCTTCCAAGATAGCCCAACAATCGGCAATGTCGGGGAGCTCATTGTCAAGGTCAATTGCATTCATGAGAAGGTTAGGCACATCATACAATTCATAAGTGTCAACTAGGTCAAGATAATTACAAGTCATTGTAGAATTAGGACCTCGTTGTGCTTTTTCAAGATTAAACTCAATCTCCTCATCTCCTACCCTCATGGTAATTGAACCCTTAGTTGTATCAAAAATAGCCCCCGCGGTGTAGAGGAAGGGCCTTCCCAATAGAATGGGAATTTCATTGTCCTCCTCCATCTCTAACACCACGAAATCCCCCGGAATATAGAAATTCCCTACTCTAACCGGGACATCCTTAACAACTCCCTTAGGAAATCTCGAGGAGTGGTCCGCGAGCCTCAAAATCATGCTAGTTGGTTTAGGCTCACCCATATTTAGCTTTTTACACAAGGAATAAGGCATCAACGATATGCTTGCACCCAAATCACACATAGCTCGTTCAATCTTAATATCATTAATAAAGCATGAAATGGAAAAGCTACCGGGATCCTCAAGCCTTGGGGGCATGCGAGGTTGGAGTATGGCACTACATTCGCCATTGAGGGACACCGTATCGAGATCCTCGATTGTCCTCCTGCACGTAATAACATCTTTTAGAAAATGAGCATATGAAGGAGCTTGAGTTATTACCTCGGTGAAGGGCATTGTCACATAGAGCTTCCTCATCATCTCCGCGAACTTGGAGAATTGCTTATCATTTGTTTTCTTCTTTAGCCTTTGAGGGAATGGAATAGGAGGAGTGTAGACTCTAGGTTCGGCTTTCTCCTTTTCCACCTCGATTCTTTCCTCAACTTGAGGGCTAGGGATCTCTTCTTCCAATTCTTCGATATCGGCACTAGCTTGGCCTCCAAGATCAAAGGTAACTCGCTTCTTCTTTGGTACCTCTACCTCTAGCTCTTTCCCGTTTCTCAAGGTCACGGCATTGCAATGTTCTCTATTCCCTTGCTCGGGTCTAGCCGGTAACTTGCCCGGTGCTCTTGTAGATGTCTCGGCTTGTTGAGCAATTTGACTTTCAAGCATTTTGTTGTGTTGCTTAACCTCATTCAATTCTTGCCTCATCACATTTTGGTTTGCTAAGAGCTTGGCAAACATTGCCTCAATACCGGAGAGTTCGCTAGAAGGTTGAGGCGGAGGTTCTACTTGTTGATAGGGCCTTTGAGCTTGAGCTTGATATTGTTGCCCTTGGTTCCTTTGAAGCAAAGTCGGTCCTTGACTTTGATATTGGTTCCTAGGTTGGAACCCTTGATTTGATTGAGTAGGTTTAGGACCGAATCCGGGAGGTGTGGATCCAAAGTCGGGGCGAGTAGGATTAGTGGTCTTGTAGGAGAAATTGGGGTGATTTCTCCATCCCGAAGAGAATTTCGGTGTAGTATAATTCGCTTGGGATCCTTGCCCTTGATTGGTACTAGTCCCATAGTCTCTACTTTGGTTTCCTCCCACAAAATTGACTTCTCCATAACCTTGCCCTTGCACGTCCCTTTGAACCAATGGGCAAGAAGTGGTTTCATGTTCGTACACCTCACAAATGTCACACCCTTGCCTCGTTGAAGACTCTTTTTCGGGGTGTTTCATCCTAAAGACTTCATCCGAGAGATTATCAAAGTCCTTCCTCAAAGTATCATAATCGCTAGAGCTCACCGCTTTCACTTCGTGTCTCTCATTTCTTCTTCTAGGGTTCCCTCTCTCGCTTCCCCACATGAAATAATTCTTCGTTATTTTCTCTATAACTGCAAAGGCTTCATGTGGTGCAAGGTCCATTTTAGCTCCGCCCGAAGCGGTGTCAAGTGCAAGACGAGAATTACCGTCCACGCCTTGATAGAAGGTGTGGAATAGAAGAAGATCATCCAAATTATGGTGAGGACATAGCCTTTGATATTCTTTGTATCGCTCCCAAGCTTCATAGAGCGTCTCTCCATCCATTTGCACAAAATTTGTAATTTGGCTCCTATAATGCGCCGTCTTGGAAGGAGGAAAGTATTTATTTAGAAAGGCCACGGCTAGCTCCTCCCAAGTAGTGAAGCTATCGGGAGTTTGACTCCTCAACCAATCTCTTGCTCTTCCCGTGAGGGAGAAGGGGAAAAGCCTAAGTAGCTTAGCATCTTCCGAAATTCCATTGATCTTGAATGTAGCACAAACTTCAAGAAACGACGTCAAATGGGAATTCGGATCTTCATTGTCCCTCCCCGAGAATTGGTTAGATTGAACCATTTGAATGGTGGACGTCTTCAAATCAAAATCCCGGTTATCCACGGTAGGCAATTGGATGGGAGAACGGTAGCCATATGCCGTAGGGATGGCATAGTCCTTGAGGGCCCTTCTAGCTAGGGGCAATTGCGGAGGAAGGTTGTCTTGGTTTCTATGGTGAGGTGGTGGTGGGGGAGGAGGTCTATTGTTGTTGTTTTCGGCCATGACTCCTTGAGTATTGGAGGTTTGCCCTTTGTCTTTGTTGGTCTTACTCCTTGTGATATGAGGATTAACTAGCTCTCTAATAGGTTGGTTCAAGTCTCTATCCACGATTTGAGTAAGTTTCTTGGTCTTCGGTGGCATAAAAGAAGTGAACCTACAAGAGAAGCCAATTAAAACAAGTAAGCGTAGTGAATAAGTTCAAGAAATGCAAATAACAAGTAAAATAAAGTAAAACATGGAATAGTCGGAGCACTAAATGATTTTCCTAGGGGTAATCTAGCTATTGCTCCCCGGCAACGGCGCCATTTTGACGTCGAGTATGTTTGAGATACACTTTGTCAAAAACAATTTATAAGTGAACCGGTAAGACCGGTGTCGAACCCAAGGGAGCAAACGGATTACACGCTAGTTCGATCAAATTTTCTTACTCGGCTAATTCCTAAAATTCAAGTGTGATTGAGTTATCAATGATTCAAAAAAAGAATTAAATGGTTTTTAAGGGATTAAATTCAATTAAAAGCGAGTTTCGAGGGAATAATCCCCTCCTTGGCAATTTCCCAATGATCATGCAAACTAGAGTTCAATTAATTATGAGTTGATAGGTTTTGAACCTAGCTTAGACTATGAATTAGGCAAACCATGCATGTCTAATCCTAGTAAAGCCATCTTAGATAGGATATCACTACTTAAAGGATATTGACCCCCTATATGCATTTACCCTCATAAATGCACATGCACAAAGTTCTAGTTCACCTCTCACCATGCATTTACTCTCATAAATGTAGGTTAAGTCCATTTTTACTACATCAAAACCATCCCTAAGCTCTCTCAAGACTTAGATCAAAGTTCTAACATAAACATGTCACTTGGGCATTTTATCAAACACTTTGAGACATGTCTAACATGAAGAGCATAGTAAAATGAAATCAACTTCAATAAATCCATTCAAATGTGTATACAATGATCATTGAGTACCAAGGAGGTTCATAGAACCCTCAAAACACAAGGGGGACTACTCACACATCATGTAAGACAACATGATGTGTAGGTTTTTACAAACAAATCTAAGAGAAGTAAGAGGGAATAGAGTATGATGATTAGTCCTAATGAACTCCCTTGATCTTGATTCCCCCTTGATTTGATGATGATGAAACCCTTGATTTGGATCACTTTTCCTTGTCTTCTCTCCAGAAAATTCCAAGATATTAGGTCAACTTTGCCTCTTTCTATTTATAGCCTCGGAAAAGATTCGGTACTGTAGCAGGTCCAGTCGATCGACTGGCGTTGGGCTGTTGGCC
Source organism: Rhodiola kirilowii (assembly GCA_033675215.1). Lineage (NCBI taxonomy): Eukaryota > Viridiplantae > Streptophyta > Magnoliopsida > Saxifragales > Crassulaceae > Rhodiola > Rhodiola kirilowii. Next base: position 6,517,722 of record CM066193.1, on the reverse strand, counting down.
CAGTCGATCGACTGGAGCGAGATAAGGCGCTTGGGAAGCAGGCTCTCAATCGATCGACTGGCACAGGGTGGGCTCCCAGTCGATCGACTGAGGAAACTCAATTTGCAGCTCCTCCTGAAAGTCCATTAAGTCGATCGACTGAATGGGTCAGTCGGTCGACTGGCGCTGATCGATTTGCAGCACCTCCTGTTAGTCTGTTAAGTCGATCGACTGGAGCAGGGGAGCTTTCCAGTCGATCGACTGAAGACCAAATACTGCCACTTTTTGCTCTAAAACACCGATTTTCCCCGAATTTTCTTCCAATGGATCTTGACACTGAGACATCTTGCTTTGTACCTGAAACGCACGAGAAGAGGATCAAATGACATCAAATAGTAGTCGGAATCGAACTAAGGCTATAGTGAAAACGGGCATTAATGAGTCGAAAACTCGACTCATCAATTGGTTCTGGATTCACTTAGTAGTGCAACAGAGCATAATTGAAATAAACTAATTGGAGATTGAAGTCGATGAGTCTAGTAAACGAGCGAGTAGCAATTCCGATCTGTGGCTCTGAGCGACTGGGAGATGATGGCTAAGCACTCGTCCGGCAAATCGAAGGTGAAATCAGAATCGGAATCGACATCGTTGTTGTTGTTATCGAGGTGGGATGAAGAAGAGAGTTGGATGGTTTTGATTTGGATCTGAGGAGGTGGAGATGTTGATGATGACGAGGGATGCTGTCGCGGCGAACAAAGGGCGTGGTGGTGGAAGATGTGGAGGCCGTTTGGCCCATCGGCGTTGGTGATGGAGGAGTTCGATTCGTGATTTTCCGTAGGAGAGAGAAGATGAGGTTTGATTGAAACACACCAAAAAAGAAGAGGAAATTCCGATTTATTCCGATAATGCCCTTTAAACCATAATTAGCAATTAATTAAATGCTAAATATGATGATTATTAACAATCATAGGATCTTTAATCTAATTATCATTAAGACTTCTCATTTCTCATGAAACATGTCACTTCTCATGTGATCATTATTCTCTAATATAAAATCAGATTTGAACTTTTAATTAAACTAAAATACACGAATAATTAGAAACTTTCTAATACTTCGTATCAAAGTATGATATCAACTTTAATTACGATTTTTACCACTAGATCACGTCACGATGTGCATATTTACTCTCGTTCGGACTTCGGATCCACATCTACACTACAACATGGTATTGGAAAAGTTAGCGGGATTAAATTGTGTCTTTAATAACACAGAAGTTAATAGCAGCTACTTACCTTGCGTCAATTGGAAAAATTAATAGTGATCGGATTTAAGTCCCTCTAACAACAACTAATCCCTAACACCCCTATCAAAAAAAAGTATGATATCAATTTTAATTACTGCTTTTACAATTGTGAAGTGTATGACGTACATCAATTTAAGACTAGCCTATGTGTTTTTGTATCACTGTTTTTATCACTCAATAAGCAATCAGCATGCAGTTTATATATTTATAATATTCTACTCTAAAATCGATATGAACTTTTAATCATACTAAAATACACGAATAATTAGAAACTATATAATACTTTGTAGCAAAGTATGATATCAATTTTAATTACTGCTTTTACCATTAGATCACGTCATGATATTCTTATTGTTGGAGAAGTATTTGGAGAGCTGGGAACAAAATTACAATCTAGATGGATTGATTTAGATGACATCCGAAATATACCACACTTGATGCAAATGGTTTGTTTTCTACAAAATCAACGTATATGATATTAAAGAATGAATGTGATCAATAACATATTCAGATACATTGTGAAACATCAAACAGAAGGAATTTTATGAGTTTTTGAAAGATTATATATAGACTTGAAATAAAAACAAATGATCCACAGAGGACCAAATCGTAATGAACTAAAATTATTATTTATTTTTCTTTTCATTTTATCAGAATTTTCCTCATCTTTTTCAAAATTCCCAAATAATCCAACTGCCGTGTTTGTGTCATCTCATCCAACGACGACTACGTGAGGAGCTGCAACTGAATAATATTGAAATCCAACTTCCGTCTTGTTCCGATCAATCGCATCATATTGTCAGCCAACTTGCCGCTGAATCGAAGTTTTTTTCCTGATCAGCAACCTGCTACTCTCAGCCCCAAGCCCTAATTTTTTTTACGCCCAATTTCGATCGTGTTTAACTATTAATCAAAGCTGATGTGATGAAGAAGAATGATCAGAACCCCCGAAACTTCCACGTAGACCTAAGTTTGCCTAAATGGGTTTGTCAGAATTGCCACCAAAGCATCTCTGCAGTTGGATTCGACGGGTAATTTCTAAACTTACCCTCTCTCTCTTTTTTCAAAAGATTCAATTTTGGAGGCAAAATAAGCCGAATTTGTGTTGATTGGTATGGAAATTTAGGACTGCAAGGTTCGTCGTTGGGAGTGGCAGCGTTTTGGGTGCATCGCTTATGGACCAGTCTTTTGTAGTGTTTCCAAATCTGAGGAATCCGTGTCCAGGACGAATGGTTCTTCGCCCCCGACTGGGAGCTATGCACCAGCCTGATTCCAACCATTCCCATAAGACAATGGAAGAATCGTATGTTGTGTTGCCTCCACCTGCAGCGTCGGTTTATAAGACTGAATTTGGGTCTGATGGGAATGTGCCTCATTCAGCGTCATCTGAAGGAGGTTTAGGTGGTGCTTTGCAGTCCAATAACTCTGGGTTTTCATCTAACTTAATATTGTTAAAACGAGCCTTTGATGTTGCCGCATCCCAGACGCAGGTTTATTTGATACGCTACTTTCATACTGAAATTGGACGATGGATAGCTTCGTTTTGTTCTTGAAAATTTCTGTAGGGGATAAACATGTTTTTATGATTTCAGATTGAGCAACCTCTTTGCCTTGAATGCATGAGTGTTTTGTCGGATAAAATGGATAAGGAGGTTGAACACGTGAAAAGAGACGTTGATGCATATGAGTCTTGTCTTAAGCAACTAGAAGGGGAGGAACGAGTCATTCTTAGCGAGTCTGACTTTCTAAAGGAGAAACTAAAGGTGTGTGTTTTCCTTTCACTTGTATGTTGGATCAACTTGCATATGATGTTAGGCAACACTATGATCTATATTGATGGATATTCATAAGAATTAGGAAGAAAAAAAAGGGGATCACGAACTACCATGCCTTAACGAATTTAGATCGTAACTACCAAAAATGACAAGAATGGACGACCTAACCAACTGATCCATGGGGTGTTAGAAGAAAAATATCGACTTACACGGAGGTTTTTTTTTCGCCCCCTCAAGATTCGAACTCACAACCACTTGGGCATCGGAGGTCTTACACGGAGGTTTTAAGAGAGATAATTAGGTCATTTTAGGAGTTCATTTGATTGACTAAAGAAGTGAACCTTGATTGGAATAATTCGGTCATCACTTAAAAATTCATCATTTTTACACCCCACTTGTCATTTTTGATAAATGGTATTTCGGGACCCTTCTTTATACTTTTCCCCAAAGAATTAAGTCCAACAAAATAAGCAGCAATTGTAATGGTGGAATTTATACTTTCACGAACCACAACAGTGAAATACAAATTATAATGCACTCTCAAGTTCATGAATTCAAGTTGCTTGAAATATTATGGCGTTTGTTCAATGCTTAATAGGAAGAATAATGGCTAATTGTTATTTTGATGCGTGAAGGTTGAAGAGGAAGAAAGTAAGCTTATGCTAGAAATTGAAGAAACTGAAAAACAACAAGCACAAGTAAAAGCCGCGCTGAAAGAGTTTGAAGTTAAATCTAACCGCTTAAAGGAACTGGAAGAGCGGTACTTAAACAATGCATTAAGTACTCTACCAACAAACTTTTCTTCTTCTTCACGTGTCTGTATGATTGTATCCTGTTTCCTTAATTCGCACGATAATTAATGATTTTGACACAGGTATTGGCACGAGTTCAACAATTTTCAGTTTCGGTTGACCTCGCATCAGGTAATGCCACTAATTAGCAGATGGCAGTATGCCAATGTTGTTTTCAATTATATTTTACTAAAACCATTGAAAGCAAAAACTCGTGTTTATAGTTCAAATACGTGTTGTGATTTGGCTGATGAGATTTTGAAGTTTTTTATGGAAGCTCCCGTTATCTGCTTATTTCACTATTGGTCTAAAATTTGATGCCAATAGAAAAGAAAAAAAAAGTGTATGCATCTGCGCACATGACCAAAACTAATTATTGATTGATAATGTGTGACACAGGAGGAAAGAGATGCTATTCTGGCCAAAATTGAAATTTCCCAGGCTCATCTGTCATTGTTGAAGAAAACCAATGTGCTTAATGATGCATTTCCCATAGCACACGATGGTGAATTCGGCACTATCAACAATTTCCGGCTTGGACGGCTCTCAAAAGTTCCAGTATGATTGCACTGGATATATTACTTTTACTAGATGAATATGTCTCCGCAACTAATGATTTAGGATTATTTTCAAGTAGTTTGGGTTAAGAAACTAGATATTTTTGCATGATTTATAAGTAAGTCTGCTTTTCTTCTTGCTTGTAGTGGTCGGGTTAGCCACTGGGACGGTATGTCTATTCCAAATTGTATCATTTACATTTCAGTTTTAGTAGTTATACAAGTGGGACCTTCTCATCTCTAGGAGCAATGGGTAATTATAGTTTATAAATTCTACCTTTAGTAATCTTGAAATGTATACTTTTCTTCTTCTTATATATTCTCTTTTGGTTGACGTAGCACATAGCTGATCATGCTGTTTCATTCAGGTGGAATGGGATGAGATAAATGCTGCCTGGGGTCAAGCCTGCCTTCTTCTCCACACGATGTGCCAATTTTTCCGGCCAAAATTCCCGTATCCTTTTTTGTTTAATCCATCTTTTCTAGTTGTTTAATTCAAATTATCGATTTCACGTGATCATGTCATTTTATAACTCACGGCTGAAGGATAAATATATATTTGTACACTCCGTATAGATGGCCAACCTGCTCCCCATTAAAAAGAAGTTCATTCTACCATCAAACAAATTTTATTCTTGGTCGTAACTGTCTTAGATCATGCAAGCTTGGGACAATAGTTGGCTGAGTTGGTCGTAGACAACTTTGTTTCCCATTTACCTGGAAATGTTAATAATATTGAAAGATCACCACATAGTTATTATGGTCCATTTAAAATGAATACCGACTATTTTTCTCATTAACTTCCCTAATTAACATTTTTTAGATATCGCATCAAAATTCTTCCGATGGGGAGTTATCCTCGGATTCGGGACAGCAGCAACAATACTTACGAGCTGTGAGTATGACTTTGATAGTTCCTCTGCATTTTCAGAACTATAGAATTATATGCTGATCATGGTAATTGGATGACCAACAAGCTCAATGATGTGTAGAGACGGAGAGCATATGTAGACCAATCAACCATTCGGTTGGCCAAATATTATATTGTATTGAGTAGTAAGGGCTAGGCGGTGCATTATTTTTGCTGTAGTTCATACTCAGTCATTAAAGTGGTATTTTTTAGGTTTGGTCCAGTGAACTTATCCTGGAGTACTCGTTATGGCAAAGCAATGACACTGTTCTTGGCGTGCCTCAAGGACTTTGCAGAGTTTGCTAGCATGAAGGATCGGGAAAATAATATACCCGCTGAAAAATGCTTCAAGCTACCATATAAGTAAGATTTCTCATATTTTTAAGCCGATAAAGACTGTTGGTGTTTCTTGCAATTGATTAAGTCGGGCAAAGTAGATCATGACAAAGTAGATCATATTGAAATTGCAAAATTTTACCATAAGAAATTAACCATGATGTAATGTTCTCCGAGTTTGTAGGACTAGTTAGGCAGCCATGTCACCATGTGTCCGCCGGTCTCACACAAAATTGGTTATGTGTATGCTGGTAAAGACTGTGATTTGAACCAAAATTTACCAAACTAAAATCAGGAGGTATTAGGTTGTTCGGTTTTGAGCATTATACAGACCGCTGTATAATGAGAGCTTTCTGCTGTCTGTTTCACTGAACTACCATATTTTACGTCCAGGATTGAGAATGACAAAGTAGAAAACTACTCCATCACACAAACCAACAAACAAGAAAACTGGACGAAGTCGCTTAAGTACACCCTTTGTAATCTGAAATGGGCTCTTTTCTGGTTTGTTGACAACACAAATTTTCAGCCTCAGTCAGTCATGGCTCCGACACAGACTGAAATCACTGGTCCAGGCTCTTCATCATATATGAAGCATGGCGACATCTCCAAGTCCCACTATATCACGAAGCCTGTCAAATGACTATAGCTTGAACATTAATTGTTACTTAGCATCAAATCACATGTACAGGATTTGTTTCACATTTTTTGGTATAGCTTGAACATCTGTTAATAACACATTTTTTGGTACAATGTTTCACATAAATGAAGTTTGAAGTTTGTGTCCTATAAGGAACATCTTGCTCCAATTTAGGTCATTCTTTATGCGTGGTTTTGCAGAAAGGCGATAAAATGAAACTCTCTGCAGCTCAATCCTCATGTGTATTTATACATCTGGTCTTTCTGGGCACTTCTCAGCATATATTTTTTCATCTGTCTTTCAAAACTAAGTATGAAAACATATCTCTGTGTCCTGCTCCTGACGGTCAATCTAATAAGTTCAGCCATGCCAAACGGTCCTTCCTGCCCCGTTATCGTGCAGAGCCTTTTCCCATGCCTCGATTTCATCAGGGGTAGATCAGCTATCGAGGCTTTAGATAAACCATCTCAGTCTTGTTGCTCTGGTGTTAAATCGATCAGTGATCAGATCAAGACGCGAAAAGACAGGACTGAGGCTTGCGAATGTCTGAAGCAAGCACTAAGCGGTATAGGATCATATGATCCTAAAAAATTTCCTCAGCTTTCCAAGGAATGCGGAGCTTCTCAGGAATTCCCTCCAATCGACCGCAACACTGACTGCCCCAAAGCTCTTCTTCTCCCTTAAAATTAACTGCAGATGGCTGCCACTGCTGAAAAGAAAAAAAAAAAGAGCTCATTATAATGTATACCATAAGACTAAATATACAGAGTTATATTTGAAATGATGTCAGGGGAGCGGGAGTCCATTTGCATGTTCCGATTGACTGCAAATATTCTAACGCGTCGTAACCATTAAAACAGGCTTGGAGTGATCTTGAAGCCACAAAACTGATCCTTTCACCAAAATAAGTTTAGAAATCTCGGCACATAAATATGCAAATACAAAGAATCACATAGTTAGTTAGTTATCTCTTTTGTCACAAATGACGCGTTGAACTTGAAACTAACGGTTAGTTTTTTTTTTTTTGACAGACTAGACTTAAAACGTCTCGTAAAGATCGATTAGAAAATATCTGAAATAGCCTTGTTACATTTTACTGAACGAACTGGGAACAAAATGTCACAGCACAGGCTCCCAGCAACTTGCTTAAATCGAAGTGCACTACATTAGTCTCAAAACGGCGTCGTTAAGGGCACGACTTCAGACTTCAATCGTTGCTTAAACCCTAGTTTTAAACCCTTATCTTCACCGCTCCTCACATTTTCTTCAAGAAAATCGCTCCGACCAAAAAAAATCCGGCGAAATGCACATTCAGCTTCTCCCTCCACAAATCCGTTTCCTCAATCCCTACCTCCCTTTCACTCGTTTCGCCGCGATGAAGCTCGGATCGTCGCCGATTCAGTCCTCTCGCTCCGTGTCCACTTTCCCAAAGCTATATCCTTTTATGGTGAAGTTAACGGGAATCGATTGTGGTGGAAATAGTCAGAAATTGGTGTTCAGACAGCTGTCAAGTCGGCCGTTGAGGAGCCGAACGAGCTCGATGTCGGAGATGGGTGGTAGAGGTGGTGAGATTAGGGCTTCGAAGAGTTTGGTGGATGATGAGGCGGAGTTGAGTGATTGGGTTAGTGATTTGAGGCCAGATTCGTTTGGGAGGAGAGTTAGTAGTGATGGTGATTCTGAGTCGGAGAGAGGAGGGGGGAGAGGAGGAAGAGGTGGTGGTGGTGGTGGTGGTAGGGGAGGGAGAATGGGAGGGAGGAGTGGGGAAAGGGAGGGGATGAGTAGGAGGAGAGAGAATGAGTTCGATTCGGGGACGAGCAGGAGGAGAGATGGTTTGAGTTCATTTGATTCGGCGGGCGAAAGAGGGAGGTTTGACCGAAATGGGAGTGGTGGTGGAGGTGGGTATGATGGGAGGAAAGAGGGTCGTAGTCCTTTTGACTCGAGTTCGGGGAGGAATGTGTCGGAAAGATTTGGTAGAAATGGGAGTAGTGGTGGAGGTGGGTATGATGGGAGGAAGGAGGCTCGTACTCCTTTTGACTCGAGTTCTGGGAGGAATGCGTCGGATAGATTTGGTGGAAATGGGGGTGGCGGTGAGTTTAAAAGAAGGGAGGTGAGAGCGCCATCTGAATCAGTTTCGAGGAGGAATTCGGGTGCAGCGGAAAGATTTGTTAGTAATAGGGGTGGTGGTGAGTTTAGGAGGGATGTGAAAGCACCTTTTGACTTGGTTTCGAGGAGGAATGTTTCTGAGCTAGATACTAAAAGGCGGTCTGAAAGAGATATTGGTGGTGGTAAAGGTGGAGAGGTGTATCGTCTGGGCAAGAACAATGGGAGTCGTGGTGGGTCGTCAGTGACTAAGAGAAGTTCCACTGCCACAAGTGGGATTGAAAAGGCGCGAGGGAAGTTTTTGACTTCGGATGAGGAAGATGATGAGGATGAGGATGAGGATGAGAGTGATGAGGATGAGATTATTGAAGATGAGGAGAATTTTACTAGTATTGGAGAACTTTTGAGCGACGAAGATAGTGAAGAGGAGGATGATGAAGAAGAAGATGAGGATGATGAGGATGAAGTTGATGTCATTGAGAAGAAAGCCAGTTCTTCTTTAGGATTAGATCAAAAAGTTAGTAATAAGTCTTCGTCAAGGAGTTCCTCAGCCCAGAGTGAATCTTACCTCAGTGAGTCTAGGTATACTTTTCAAACAAATATTGGAAATTACATTGTTTTTCGCTGTGATTATAATTCTTTATAAATTATGGTATCTGAAATTTCATTCCCAATATTACTCGCACCTGCACAGGTTCGATCAGTGCTCTGTTTCGCCCAAGTCACTAAAAGCAGTGAAGGATGCTGGATATGAAAATATGACAGTGGTGCAGGCGGCAACACTTCCTCTTATTCTCAAAGGTTAGTTTTAAATATTCACAGGGCCAGGTGATCTGATTGCTGGATTCCTGAAGGCATCTGTTCTTTCTTTTTTGTTAACTAAAATTGGGAAAGGAAGTGTTATGTGTTGTGAGGAATTGGTATTTCTACTTGCTGCATTAAAAGACTTGTCTTTCTTCATTTCACATAAAAGAATGATAATCAAGCATCTATTAATTCTTCAAAAGTCCAAGGCCGGACTGATAAGCAAATTTGTACTAGATCTTTTTTTATAAAAATTTGTCTCTGCTCCTAGATCTCGGCTTTTATATGCAATCAATAAACGTTTCGTGTACATTATCAGATTACTTATTACATATTATATAAAAAATAGGCAAGGATATCCTGGCGAAGGCTAGAACTGGTACTGGGAAAACAGTGGCCTTTTTGGTAAGCTGTGATCCTAATCTTCCCATCAGTTTCTCATAGAATCACCATCTATGCCATATGTGGTGACTGAATACCAACTCAATAAACTGTTCAATTCAGCTTCCATCGATCGAAGTGGTTGTAAAGTCAATGACTGATGACCATGACCAAAAAAGACCCCCAATCTTGGTGCTTGTGATATGCCCTACTCGAGAGCTAGCAAGTCAAGCTGCAGCAGAAGCTAACAAGTTGTTGAAATACCATCCTTCGATCGGAGTCCAAGTCGTTATAGGAGGTACAAGACTTGCACTGGAGCAGAAACGCATGCAAGCCAATCCCTGCCAGGTACAATTTACTGTGAGATGTTGGCGATTAGTGTGACCTCTGTAAATGTGTGATATGATCATGCAGCAGGTGCAATTAACCATGGCTATGATTACTCTCTTGCCTTATTGAGTGAATTACTACTTATCTCACTCTGACTTCTATAATTCTTCAATTGACTCAGTCAAGTGCTTTTACAAATTAGAATGCACTTTATTACACAACAATTATGAGTTGTAGGAGGATGCTAAAGTTATTTGCGACTGCAGATACTGGTGGCTACTCCAGGAAGGCTCAGAGATCACACAGAGAACACTCCAGGATTTGCTAGCAGGTTGATGGGGGTGAAGGTACTTGTGCTGGATGAGGCTGATCATTTGTTAGACATGGGATTCCGAAAGGACATTGAAAAGATTATTGCTGCCGTTCCTAAACAACGTCAAACACTTCTGTTTTCTGCAACAGTTCCTGATGAGGTTAGTCTACAAAGTAGTCCGTCTCTTACAGGGCTTTGATAAGGTCTGGTTACTGAAACTATTCCTATTTGAAGGTTCGTCAAATCTGCCATATAGCTTTGAAAAGAGACCATGAATATGTCAATACAGTTCAAGAGGGTAGTGAAGAAACTCACGCACAAGTAAGCATTATGATTGGGGTATATATTTATCAAGATTACTTGAAAGAATTGAGTGGAATTAATAAGATTATTTTTTGGTTTCAGGTCCAACAAATGCACTTGGTTGCTCCACTAGATAGTCATTTCTCACTACTGTATACACTCCTGAAAGAACACATTGCCGATGATGTTGACTATAAGGTTTGCAATTTGCATGTCAACCTCGAGCTTCCTAGCTCTATTAGAAAACTCCATTTAGAGTTGGGTGTCCGCAAGGACTCATTTCGCATGTACATAACTACTATAATAAAATTAGCCGCTTGGTTTTCTTCTTCATTTTCTTATGTATCATTAAAGACTGATTGTAATATATAAGGTAATCAGATTACATGGACATTTATTTAACTATTAACTTTCTCTAACAGTATTCTTTTATTTTGCTAGGTGCTTGTTTTCTGCACAACTGCTATGGTTACTAGACTTGTAGCAGACCTCCTTGGAGAGCTCCATATGAATGTGCGAGAGATCCATTCTCGGAAACCTCAGAGTTATAGAACCAGGGTTTCTGATGAATTCCGAAAGTCAAAGGGGCTCATTCTTGTGACTTCTGATGTCTCTGCTCGTGGAGTTGATTATCCCGATGTAACACTTGTTATGCAGGTAAATTACTGAACTTCCAGTATTAATTTTATCTCAATCTTGACCATTTCCTATGCACCCGGAAAGGCTAATTTGTGTAGTGGACTGGCATGTTGAACATTTTCTAACGATAGATTGGATGATATGTTGGAAGCAAAATGTTTACAGCCACCAACAATAGACCCTTGAAGATGCGTTAAAGAAATGAATCATAATATTACACCATACACATATCTTAGATTGCTATTACATTTCATGTTGTGCTTAATATCGATTTAGAGCGCTTATAAATGCCTTTGATGACACAATTTGTTATTGGATATCTGATTTCTTATTTAACTTTGGGACTTCCAGGTGGGATTGCCTGCAGACAGAGAACAATATATCCATAGGCTTGGGAGAACAGGACGCAAAGGTAAACAAGGGCAAGGCATTCTGTTATTAGCTCCTTGGGAAGAATTCTTTTTGTCCTCTATCAAAGACTTGCCAATATCAAAGGCTCCATCGCCCTCAGTTGATCCGGACACGAAAAAGAAGGTACTAAATATTTCAGGGCACCTCGCGTTGTCTTTTAATCTCTGACAACTAGCCAGAACATTCTAGAGAAGCATTCTTCTTTTGTTTATTTGAAAAACAGGCTCTTATTTTGCAAGGTTATAATATAATACTAATCATACTTCCAACAGGTTGAACGAGCACTTTCTCAAGTAGAGATGAAGAACAAAGAAGCTGCATACCAAGCATGGCTTGGTTTCTACAACTCGGTGAAGTCTGTTGGAAAGGACAAGCACAGGCTTGTTGAGCTAGCAAATGAATTCAGTCGCAGCATGGGGATGGACAACCCTCCAGCCATTTCCAAACAAGTCCTTGGTAAAATGGGCCTCAAGAATATCCCTGGTTTGCGGTCTAAGTAAAGAGCCGCATCCTAACTGTGAAAATATTCACCAGTCGACTCGTGTAATCAAAATTTTGGGCACCTATGCCTTCTGTAAAAGCTTTAAGATTAGTCTTATCAAAAAAAAAGCTTTAAGGTTAGTCAAATACATTAATTAAACCACAAGAGAGTTGGCCTCTTCTGCCCTCAAGTTATTTTGAAGGAATTTGATGCATAATTAGATATTGCTGTTTGAGAGACTGTTTGAGCCAAAGGGAAAGTACTTAATGTTTTTTTATGGTGACTTTTTACATTTTATATGACTCATACATATCAATCAACACTCAAAATTCATCTTAATCATATTGCATGAGAACTTTATCGAGTACTTGTGATAACACTCTTAGCTCTACACGACACCAACCTCGATTAAATACTTGAATTGTGTCCATTGAAGCACATCTCTAACTTAAAAACCCACCTCGACAACGCAGCACCCACCTACATTATGGCAACACGTCCACGAGGGACGAATAATACCTCCACGAAATGAACAACACGTACACTCCTACACAAAAGTAGGAGAACAACACCTCCTCGAGGGAAGAAAACACTCCTACACAAAAGTAAGGAGAAATATGCTATTCGGGAGACTCAAACCTTTGACCTCTAGAAAATTTTTCTAGAGATCAAGCAATTTGACCAAAACCCCTTTCGCGGAAAAATACTTAATGTTGATTAGCTGTTTTGGCCATTACAGTTGCTATGATGCTACAGAGATTTTGTTCTGGTCCAAACTCCAAAGATAACACCAACTGAGCGAAATTGATTAAACGTATTGCAGCCGCAAGCCTAAACATGAAGCTGAAAAGATGTTTTCTACTTTCAGAGATCATTCCATACAGTTGGAAACGGGAGAAGAGTTGGAAACAGGAGAAGCTCTGCCACTTCTTGGAAGGCCGAAGGGGGCTGCGTCAAATCAGCTCAGGCGTCGAGCCTGGACTATACTGGACTATCGGCAGCAGTCCCTAGCGATACGTGAAACGGCAGACTTGGGAAAGCTATGTCCCGATTGTATCTGTGGAACAAAGTCCCAGAATATGATGAAACTGTAAGATGGTGGCATGACGATAACTGTTCATCAAAGTTTTCGACTTTCAGCTTCTTCTGTCATCAGCCTATGATATAGGAAGAAACTTATCCATTGCTTTGTGCTGAGGCCTCGTTCACCAACTCAGTCATGGAAATTTCAGTTTCTCCTGTTAATTGTTAAGAACAGAATGTAACATCAGCACAAATAGGCAATGGGATTTTGACGGGCTCAAACTGTGCTACTTATTAAACTCGGAGATCACCGACCATAATGATGCATGGGATCGCTTAGGACCTGCAGTGTACTGCAGACAAAAAGATTTGCCTCGACTTCAATAATAATAGATGGAAATATTACCTCTGCAACTGTGGAGAAGAAGGCTGATCTGATGAGGCCCATTGACCATGGCTGGTATGGTATATCTGCTCCTCGAAATTTCCAAATGACTGGTCAGTCTCAACCAGCCGACCCATTTCGTTCTCCCCAGGTGTAGTAACTTGGCCAAGAGACCCAAACTCAAGCTGATCTGCAGACAAACCATATCCTCTATAATGATCGTATGGGTAGATCATCATCATCGGTGACATAGAGGGTCCATTGGAAGACACTGCATTGTGAAATCCAGATGATTTTGGGTACATGCCATATGCCACATTCCCATGGCCACTTGCTTCTGGATCTACACGCCCATTCTGAGACTGATATGAATCTGATCTACCATACGAGGCCAACGACCTATCAGGCCGACTTTCATTTACAGCCCACCTGTCCAATCTTGAGCTAGGTTTCTCAGCCAGGTTGCGAGTATGGTTGCGTCCAGCAGCTCGTGGTTTGTTGTGGTTCCAGTTCCCTTCTCTATCACCATTGTGCTCACTTCTATCATTATTGTAACCTCTTCGAGATCCTGATGATGGTCGCTCCCTCACGTGAACCTGAAAAGAAAGATGTGAACAAATGAGTCATTTTATCTCTCTTAATAAGGCTTATTGTTAGACAGTCATTGGTCATGGGCAGAATGAACATACACAACAACAAATAATGACCACATTATGATGAGGGGATAAACCATAGCAACACATTTATAATGCCAGCGGTAGACGGCAAAGAGACAATGACAATCCAAATCAGTGTTGCTGTAAGATTGGTCATACAGCCTGATCGTGCTCATCTTGTAAATGCTTCTTTCGACTTGCGATCCAGTGAAAGCACAAATGCAACACCACAATCATCCAGTGGACAAAGGTATTTTTGCCTACAGATATTCAATCAACTAACCATATTCATTAAAGTTGCAATTTACTTTGATGAATCCTAAGGTTGCCTATCCGTGGAGAGAGGATTTTTACAATAATAATTACAACTACAGCAGCATACTTTATATATACACTACCAATAACTAGCATAACAATGCCTCCATAGGCAGATTAAAAAATGAAACAGTGATATATCATGAATATCCTGACCAACCAAGGATCATAGGCTCAATTGCATTAATAATGATATATAGGAATCCTCATGAGATCACTTACAAACAAATACAATTAAAACATTTAGGTAAAAGAAATGATTAACTTACGGGATTTGGCAAGTAAGTCCCGGTACCACTGCGATATCTTGGCATCTCATCCGCAATTTGCTGATATGGATTAACAGGTCTGTAAGACATTGCCTGAAATGGGGGTACGGGTCCAACACGCGGCCCATAACTCATATACTGAGAAATATGATTCAAGTTGGCTGACGGTCTTCCAGGTCCACCCCAAGGTACATGGCCTTGAAGATACATTGGTGGCACCACCGCAGGTGGTGGGTAAACCAAAGGTTCCTGGTTTGGCACTTGACATAGACGACCATATTGCAAATTTGTCAAATGATTAGTGAAATCACCATTAAGAATGTCAGAATTTTGTTCAGCTGTTGAGGCATGAGATGGAGCTCTTCGCGCAGAACCAGGCATACTTAAAACTTCAGACTTATCATGTATCTGTGCCGATTCAGAACCCTGACAAGAATCATTATCGTTCAAACCCTCTTCTTTAACTAGAGGGCTTGTTCGGTCAGAAGTTGATGTTTCAGAAGGGAAATTGTATAATGGAAGCACAGTGAAGAAAGGAATGGGCGGTCCTGTTGGAAAGAATGTGAGAGGAGCACCTGAATCATTCATAGAATTTTTTCGACCCGAACCTAAGTCCATCGGGCCAAAAGGAATGACATCTGATCCATTTACCAGAGTGCTTTCAGAACCAGGGAGTTGATGTCTTGGCACGTTCAAATGAGGAACAGATGTACTCCTGTCTCTGTAAGCCTCATCATCAGCTAGACTAGAGTTGTCTTCTGCAGCCTTGCCTTTCCCATATGCTGTAGATTGAATGTCTATAGGGTTTATAATCCTGCTTCTTTTTCCCTTGGCTGTGTTTGAGGTTTTTACCGATGATCCATCATACGAACTCTCAGACGATGTTCTACTTCTCAACGAACTACGGCGAGAAACAGGTAGGTTCTTTGTATTAGCCGCTTGTCCATCGAAGGAAACATCATTGTCAGTGTAGTTAGCATACTGAAAAGAATGAACACTCTCAGTAGTCACGGATCCTTTATTTTCTTTGGAAAAATTACTATTTCTGATAAGATTTCCTGATCCACTTGCAGAATAAGATGAACCGATACGAGATGTGTTAGACTGCAGTTGGTCCTCAATTGCTTGCATATCTGTACTTCCATTGTCCATATCGAACCCTCCACTTGAGCTCACATCATGATCGATCCACATATCATTTTCAGCATCGGAGTTTATTTCCGTTAGACTATGTCGTTCATTGAACTTGTTCGAGAGATCTTCCAAATTTGAAATGTGTCCGCCGTTTGGGAAGTAAGGTGCAATTTGCGTAGGAAACATGCCCTGGGCTATTTGTACATTGGCTCCCCATGGATGCCCAATCAAGGGATTTGCGGAAAAGTTTCCATTAAAGTTTCTTGGGAAACCCATTGAAGCAAAAATAGATGCTAGAGCAACTGGTGAATGAGCTGCAGATGAATTCAGTGGAACATGGACCTGAGGAAGAGGACCTGCTTCATTGAACCCATGAAACATCATAGGAATCTTGGCAATATTTTGTTCTTCCTGCTTTATCCCATGCTTTTCAATAGCTGCGCCTTGTTCAACAACCAACTTCGAATCATCATAATATTGGTTCGATGGGATACAAGAATTCACATTAGCTAAGCCAGTATTCACATTGGCTTTAATGCCTTTGTAAGAGGAAAGGTGCCCAGCAGATGATGGAACCTCGACTGACGATCTGATATTGTGGTTCTCTGCTACCTGATATTCGGAGCTTTTCTTCTTCTCAGCATTTCCCACAACATTTGAAGTTTGTCCACTTTCCAAAGTTTTTTTCTGCTTACCTCGCCACTGGACGTCCTTGTATGCATTAGTAAGCTGAGGACTAGAATGAGTCCTTGGAAAAATGTACTTACTTTGACCATCAGAAACCACACGCTCAGCCATCGCGCTTTTTTGTCCTTTATTTGGACCTCCAGTACTCTTTAAACCAGTTTCGAGCGAGCTTCTATCACTGACTCCAGAACTGCTGTTATCCACGTAACCCTTTTGATCATGGGAATTTTTCATAGCCCCAGTTGAACTGGACATGCTTTTTGTGCCTTTGCCATGCTGAGGGAAATCAGAATTGTCAGGATTCTCAACAGGCCCAGCTCCCTGATTAGATATATTATTCCTTGCAGTACTCTCCCTTGAATCATTTGTAAAATTTTCACACTCATTTAAGGGTTCTGTATGAGATAACTTCAATCGCCCAAAATTGATACCTGGTGCATCAGGGCGCACGCCACTACAATGCCTAGTCCATGTATTCATAAAAAATTGATTCACTTCCAAATAAATATCTTCTTTAGGACAATCGAGTAATCTAGCCAGCCTTCTAGCCCCAAATGCAAATGCACTGCGGATCCTAAAGAAGTTGCCTGATATAAGAGAGATAAAACCTCCGCTCAGATGAATAAATGTACAATTGAAAAGGACCTACAACCTAGCACCATCACACCAACTACAATATACATACTTATTGGTAATATGATGATACGATATGGCCTCTAGCACTGATTGAACTTATGCAACTACCTGAGCAGAGTGTTTTTACCTTTATTAACACTTCTTCCAAGGTTGTTGTTACCCCGTAGGGGATCTATTACATTTAAAAACTTGGCACCAAAGGGAGATCCATGGTTTTCCAGCACACCAGGGACGACGGCATATGCTGAATAACATTTTTCAAGAAACCCTTTCTCTAGAAGCAATTCCCCACTGTCTTTACGAGGTGACTGGGCTGGTAATTTTGAAATCAAACAATGAAGAGGAATTAAAATAATGGACATACAAGGTTTCATAAAATAAACATCAGAGAAGAGAGTATAATACGTGTTATGTCTGGGAGAGATCGAATTGGAACAGGACCCCATAAACTGACACAGAAGTTCTCCCAGTCAAAGTTGCTAAAGAACTCCAAAAATCGATAGAGAACCTATGTGACACCAGAAAACCCAATAGATAAATAACAGTGAAGCAGAAGAGAGTGAGCAGAAATTTCAAGCTTACCTCTAATGGACCCGCAAATGAGTTATTATAAACATGAAATATGTAGAGAACCAAGGTCTCCAAGGCATAGGTGGAAATAAGTCCGAAGTGAGCGCCAAGAATGCGACTCTCGTAATAGCACCATGCCTTAATCAATATAATGCTACGCTTGAATAAGTGATCTTTCTTAATCAAATGATTAACCTGCAGACAACAAATGTCTTTTGTAACCAAATACGCAAATACATGAAGATGACAAATTATGGATGTCAGTTGACATTAGAAAAAGAGAAAACCTCCTCAAGAAAACACAAGGTACACAATCCTCCGAGCTGGTTAAATGATATGTCTACAACAATATTATCGACGAGGCATTTCACTATCTTGACCTGTGATACATCAACAAAGCAGAAATGTCAGAAGCATTAAAACATATAACATTCAACATTTTGTTTGTCATATAAATAATTTTTAAGGTCAAAATTTTCAAACATAAATCCAGAGACTTCACAAGCAAAGTTGACACATGAGTGTAAGACTTAAAAACAAAACACAACTAAAAGTCCTAAATAAGGCAACTCTGTCATGTATTAATGCCTTAATGGACATTGCAATTTCCATAGGATGTCAAATTAGAACTAACCTAATCTTACAGGTAGATTCATATTATAAGATCGCGCAACAAGCTGTATAAGTGATAAGTCCATTATGTATAACAGTATAAGTACTATTGCAAACAAATCAATAGTACTTCTGTGTGTATGTTTGGGTGGCACGAATACGTCGGAGATAAATCTACCGAATGGGAGCAAAGAATGTGACACTGCTTCATACCCGCATCGGTGCAAGTTGACCAGAAGAGTGTCATCTGAACTTAACTCTAACACCTTTAAAGAGGTGCCTTAATTGAACTGAGGGTGCAATCCACATCTAGCATGCAGAAGACCAGAAATTTTGGGGGATAGATCATACTCATACCTCAGCCTGAATGTACTGAACCTCCTTCACATGGTATTCAGCATTCACATTCTTCTCCTCGCTTTCAAGCATGTCACGGACCATATTAGCCCATGTGTCTTTCGCACTCTGGTTACTGCTGAATGTTGTCAGGTCAATATCACCATCTGGCAAGTAAGTCTTCAGCGGCACAGACCCAAAAGGAAAAACCTATAAATGCAAGGAGGTGTTTTACCAACAATGTATATCAGAACAACCAGAAGACATCACACACTACATTTATGTGTTTACAAAGATGATATATTTTGTTATCTACCCTCAGAAAGTCATACATAGTTAATACGTTATTTTTATTTGAATATTTTGAGAAAGCAGTTACAACATTCTTAAAAACACAAATACAAAACAGCTAATCAGCCAAACCTATGTTGTAGTATGGAACTCCGTTTGTAGTTATAACAGAATGTATATCCTTAACGACCTCGAACTATAAACTTTTTGTTAAATATAATGTTCCTTTAACGGCAATACAAACCGGCCTACCATGAGATCAATGTTCTATTAAACTGACCAGAATATACAAGCAACTACTTAATTTGAGACTTCACAGCAAGTAGCAACAGCTTCGGAAAACCAGTATCATTCAAAGGGAATCCGAGAAAGGTATAGGTAAACGGTGCATTTAAAGCAGGCATAAAACACAAATACACATATCAATTAGCCTATCAACTATCCCTACTCCGTAATATGACACTTTCTTTGAAACTTATTCAATAGCTACATCAAACCAGAAAGAAGGAGCTTCAAATAAACAAACAACCGCCAAGGAGGAGAAAAAATCACCTTGCATGGGAAGCACTTCGTTACAAGATTCACTACATACTTTGTGACTGCTTCTCTCCTCTCCTCTGAAAGTCTATTAGGCTGAATGCAACGAATAAGCTCTGCAGTTCTTCTCTCTGCTTTCAACCATCTATCTGGATCAAGCATCCTTATCAAGGGGCCTTCATCATTAGGCAAGAGTCCATTTGGCACTATACCACTTGGCTGTGCCAAGCCCTCATGCTCACCCATCCACCTTACCGGTTGCGCTAACCAATGAACTTTCTCCAAAACCACTACACCAAAGACCTTCCACGTCCTAGGGTTTTCACTTTTTCAATCAAACAATCAACTCAACCGATGCTTCTCAACCTAAAAATGAGTTAGGGTATCCTGAGAGATGCAGCAGATACAACAACCATAGAAAAAACAAGGAAAAAAGGGCACGAATTTATCGTATCTCTCAATTAATTGGACACAAATGTTGAGAATCAGAGAAGCAGCAAGGCGAATTAAGAAGTCGGATTCGGGGATTTAAAATAAAATCCTTAAACGAGTCTTAGGTCGTAAATGAAGAACCTGGTGGATATGTCAACGAATCTGGAGATGAAATAATGAAAAATTCATGCGGTAAACAGATGCAAAACGAAGAAGAAAATTGATGATGTTGACGGTGGTTGGAATTGGGGAGGATTGTGAAACTAAGAGATGCAGGCAGGCGGTTAATTGAGGAGATTTCAATTTTGAGTCTCGCTCAAATTCTTCGGTGAGGAGGATTTGGATTGAAATGATGTCGAAGAAGATGATGATGATGATTAGGGATTGAAGTGCGCAATTTCAACTCGAAGACGACGACGACGGCGACAACAAAGTGTAAGACATTGTTTGGTTGGTTCGAATCGCTCCGCTTCTTCGTCTGCTTCAAATCCCTTTTTGCATCATTTTTCTTACTTTACACACTAAATTGCATCATTTTTCTTACTTTACACACTAAATTGAAATTTTCACTTTTTACTAGATGAATGCTTCAAGATTTTAAAAATTACGGTTTCATGGACTCTTTTTTTATAATTATCATATCAGTATGGTCCTATCCATTTAAATTTATATTTTTAACGGTTAAATTAAATTACTTTCAATTAATGTAAGTTCAGTTCAGTTCATTTTAGTTAAAATTTAATTTCAATGTAAGTTAATATAATTTTAGTTAAGTTTCAGTTAAGTTAAGTCAAATTCGATTTAAATCAATTTTTTCATCAATTACATCAACAACATAATGATGATAACCATCATCATCATCACATCACCAATTAATCACCACCACCATCACCATCATCATCATCCATTTTCATTGAATGATTAATTATAATTTCTATTTTGAAGTGATGAAAAGAAAAGAATCGAAGAAAAAAAGGAAATTAAATACATGAAAAGACAGAAGAAAGATAGACTTTTTTTTCAATTTAAGCTGTAATTACAAAGACAACAGCGAGCCGAGGTCTTAAAGCTGGGACAAGTTAACCAGCCGGAAACCATATAGACAAGAAAAAAATAAAACATGAATAAACGAGAGTACGCAGCTCCACTTCCCCTTGGCGTGGGCACGTCAACCCGTCATTCACAGCTGGAAAACGGCCGAATCACTCTGAAAAGCATCCTCGCAGCATCATCCGGCCTTAACGAAAACCTGTACAGACAAATATGTACAGCCACAATCCGAACGAATCCAGTCACCCGGGATTAACCCGGCCTAATTACAACCCGGACGAATTCGGCCACCTGGTTCACCCGGCCTAGACAACACCCTAACCTAACAACTATACACAAAAACCCGACAAAGCCGGCCCACCACCACCCGCCGACGAATCCACCACCGCGAGCCACTAGCAAAGGCGACCTATTGGGAAGAAGCATCCACCGGCCCACATCACCAAACCGAAACAAAGTCAAGCCACCAGCCGTCGAACCCAGCCACCGCTAACGTTCAACCAGTCCGGCGACCACCCCGCCCCAAAAAAACACAGCAGCCGCCGCACAAACCGACCCCCACACCCCTCCCGCCTCCAGATCTGGCCCGGACGCACATAGAGCAGCATGAGAAGAAGGATAGACTTGATAGACTCAAAAGAAGCTTTGTAGAGGAGCTGGAAAAATCAGAGGGGGCAATCCCAATTACCAATATGGAGAAGTCATCCTCTATAGGTGAACTCGAGTATCCAAGGGAGCCTAAAGTCAGAGAGCGAAGAAGCAAGGAAGAAGAGAGAACAAAGAAAGGAAGCTGAGCTCACGTACATGTTTGCAAAGAGGATGGAATCGAGTATGAGGGAACTAATGAGGAGGCTATTCATCTAATCATGAACTGGACTAGAGAGCAAACGCAGATATTCAAGAGGCAAAACACAATTAAGTTGACGGGATATTCAAAGGCACAAACAATTAAAAAGCATAAGGGTAGTAGGCAGAGGGAGGAGGGGGAGTAAAAGGTAGCAGAGAAGCAATTAGCAATGCAAGCAAAGATTGATCGAAAGGAGAGTAGGGAGCTTATGGCGCCCACTAGACGGAGTTGCAGTTTAAAGTTAGCACAAGTGCTGCCGGTGTCCTTTTTCAAGTAGGCAGAGCTGGGCTCCGATTAACAGAGAATCAATTGCAGTATTGAACCATGATGTAGTTAGAGTTAGAGCCACTGGTCGGGTTGTGGTCGTCGGCTAACAGTAGAGTTAAGGTCACGGTCAGTGGGTAGAGGTTTAATGTAGCTGCTTAAGAGAGTTCTACCTGATAGGTAGGGTTAGCAATAATGTTTGGAGTTTAGAGAGATCTCAGAGTGGGCTGAGAGAGATTGTTTTTGTGCTGGTAGAGTTGGTTTGTGTGGGCCAAACCACACTAATCCTATTTATTTTATTATATCAACAAAAAAATTTTCTATTTTGATTGTTTTAATTTGATTGTATTTCCATATATTTCTTACCACACATTTAATGCAAATTATCAAATGATGCTTCATAGGAATTACAAATATGCAATTACTTTAGAGAGTTCGGTTCCGGTGAGAAGTGTCATGTTTGGTGAGAAATGAGAACTAATCTCATACATTCATCTTTGTAATCAATGGCTAGGATTAAAACATAATGCTACGCATAATCCGTTGAAAAGTTACGAATAATGTAATGCTACGCATAATCCTTTGAAAAGCTACGAATAATATAAATTAATTCTATTTAATCCTAGTCATTGATTACAAAAATGAATGGATGAGATTAGTTCTCATTTCTCACCAAACATATCACTTCTCATATGATCTTTATTCTTACTTTAGATAAGCAATTACCTTACTTTAGATAATCATTTATATAATCATTTAAAATTGTGACAAACCTGCGACTTTCTTCGGTACTCCAAACTGTCATATTCGTACAACTAAAACAATAAAAACAATGTTATCAATGGAACACTCCTAATTCAAAATATAATATCCGAAACACCCAAAATTTGAAATCATCATCACCTTAAACACAAATCGGAATAACACAACTGGTTTGTGAGTCATGGTTTGTACCTGATAAACGAGAGGAAATCCGTAGCTTTGTGATTCAGTACGTCGGTCGGACTTGTTTTTCGAATTCAACATTGATGTTCATCTGTCTTTATACCCTTCAACACATTGTTCTCAATAAGTGGTTTCACCATCTATCTTCCCAACCACACTCCGTAATAAAAATGGTTTAATGATACATCTTCCCAACCACCAAACCACATCCATCATGTCGGTAGTAATCTTCTCAACTAAAACATTCAAATATTAACCACACTCATTATTAAATACAACATCCCAACCACACCCATTATTAAAAGTGGTTTAATAATACATCATCTTCATCATCGTCACCATCATCATCATCAATAAATAATATACTTATATATTCAACAATAAGTTCAAATATTAACAAAAAAATTATATTTACTGGCAAATGTCAAAGTTAAGTTTCAGTTAAAAAAAGTTTCAATTATGTTAATTTCAGTTAATTTCAATTACTTTCAGTCAAGTTCAGTTAATTTCAGTTTAGTTACAATTAAGTTTCAGTTCAAGTGGACAGCCCCTAAATCAAAAGATGATATAGGAACCTTGCATGTCGTAACTAAACACATACATAAAATCAGTAGAACATTTTTTAGAATGTTGATATAAAATAATACTTCATCTGTCCCACTATGTTTGTCCACTTTCCTTTTTTATCGTCCCATAATGTTTGTCCACTTTCCTTTTAAACATAACATCAACAATTAATTTCAACCAACCATATTCAATCATCTTCATCTACTTTAATATGGTGATCCATGTGCTTGAAACTTTCAATTCCTATTGGTTGTCAATTGTACTTCAAAAGCATTTTATACAACCATAAATACACATTGTACTGTTTTTCGCTCTCCTTAATTCTTGTGCAATTTGTCCTTTTGGACAAACATTGAGGGACGGAGGGAGTAGTATACTGGATTATAGGTGAGCAAGACCCGTCCCAACCCGGTAGAAAATTGGACGAATTTGACCCGGCCCGATACTAAATAAGTCGGGTTCAGGTTGCTCCTCGGGTTTCCCGTCTCTTAACCATATTAATATCGAATAAAATAATATTCGAACCTGCAAACAATCTTAGAAGAAATGATGTCTACACCAACTCTTCCATCTTCCATGTTTGTCTTATGATGAAATTAAACTTATATTGACTGTCTTTACCTATTAAAAAATAAAATTGAACTTTGTTGCAGCAAAGATTTAAGGAAGAAAAGCAAATGATGAAAACATTTTGTCTTGAATTTGTTTCAATATGAGCTTCACATCATTAAGTTGCATCTTTGAATGTGGAGGTGACAAGTGTCCCACTCACTTTTTTTCCTTCATTGTGTAGTTTCGAGCATTATTTTTGCCTAGATGCATTTTCAAGTTTCAGAAAGTGCACTTAGGCAAAAATGAAAAATGCATACTGAAGGTTCTCAAGGTTCTTAAAAAAAAGAAATTCTCATTTGAACGCTTCTCATAGCGTATGATTTAGATTTCATGGGTTTAAAAGAGGTAAAGTCCATAGTACACGACTTTATATTTTATAGTTCGTGAGTTTACACGAGATCTAAATCGTGATTTTATTCTTTATTATATGTATCGTTATTATTCATAGTTCATAATCTGTAATTTTATTAGTTTTAGTTCGTGATTTTATTATTTATACGGTAAAGGAAATAAGATAAGATTGATCGCATCTCATTCCCTTTGAGTAACCAATACATTATATTAGGGCTGGGTTTTTGTACCGAAACCGAACCGACCTCAAACCGAACCGAATTTCAATTTATCATACCGAACCGATTTATATCGGTTCGGTTTCGGTTTTCATTTTGAGAACCGACAAAAACCGAACCGACAAAACCGAACCGAAACCGATAAAAACCGACAAAACCGACAAACCGAACCGACAAAAACCAAAAAAACCGAAAAAAACCGACAAAACCGACAAACCGAACCGACAAAAACCGACAAAAACCGAAAATGTCGGTAAAACCGAAACCGAATGTCGGTTTACCGAAAAGTCGGTTCGGTTTTCAGTTTCATTTTTCATTAGACCGAAATGTCAGTTCGGTTCGGTAATTTTCGGTTCGGTTCGGTTTTTGAACCGAACCCAGCACTACATTGTATTTAAGTTGAGTAGGCTCTTCATAGGAAAATCTGAATTACTTATAATTCAAGTAACCAAATTTGTGTAGTGCCAAATATAAACTCTATACCCTTATCAAAAAAATATAAACTTTATACGATTGCAATTACAATTTACATATAAGGAGCACGGGAGCACTCGGTTGAAGCAGGGTTGTAACAATGAGGTAGTGGGGCACGATTAGAGCCGTTGATAGACTCGATCCAACGCACGTGGCGAAGCCACGTGTCACAGCCGACATTTGCGTTCACACTACTATTGTCAAAAGTAGTGTAAATACAACTCATGGACACGTGGCGCGCCTCAGATGCATGGGGGTTAGATGGACGGCCGAGATCGTGCTTCATTGCCTCATTCTACCAAGGTCTGCCTCATTTGTTCGCTCTTCTAAGGAGCACAAACATTTTTACTGTATAATAAGTTATCATTTGTTATGATAATATCTTCTCATTGCATTAATTTAATAATTCAACTTATCTGTTTTCTTGCACAATAAATTTATATTTCTTTCCTGTATAAATATGTGCACGCTCTATATTCATGTGCACATCCATGTGTATTCATGTGCACATCCATTTCAGAAGTTACGCTTCCGTTTATTCAAGATTCTAATGATACATTCTCTCTAATCTGATTTGAATTTACGATCCTTGATGTATTACTATTGTTTCAGTAATTTATTTCTAACAACGTGCTCCTACAACAGCTAAAAAAGAAGCAAGCAGATGTTTGCTGCCCTGCTATTCAGCAATTGAAAAAGAAATTGTCAACCAAAAATAGCCCTTCTAATGAAACACCACCTTACAGTAGGGGTCAGCAAACGGCCTTGGGCCACATATGACCCGCGGGCTACTCGAGACCCGACCTTGGTATGAACCCGACCCGTCCCGACATGAACCCGAGAACATGCCCGACCCGAATTGCTAGAGGAGGGCTTGGGCTTGGCTTTGGAAACCCGACCCGAAAATAAAGCCCGGTTTACAAATTAGCACGACTTGACTAGATGTCAAATGCCAAAGCCGATAATATTTTTGAGGACTTGATTTCTATTTATGCACAATTATGAACGCAGATTACTATAATGTAACCAATGTGGGATATGTACTTTGGAAAGTTGTATTACAACATCAATCTGCAACCCACATCGCCGCATGATACTAACTAAAAATGAAGAAGTTTATATATTCTGGAATCGACTTCACTTACTGTCATAACATAGGGTTGAGCATATGTTTACAATGCATTGGCCTAATCAACACATTCAAATTGTAGGAGGCTGCCTTATCTAGAGCTCGGCAATGGGCCGGGTCGGGCTGACCCGACCCGACAAATAGCAAATCCGAGCCTCAGAAACCACGACCCTTACCCGAGTTTATAGAAAATTAGGGCCGGGTTCGGGCCGGGTCTAAACAATTTTTATCGACCGTTACCCTACTTAAGCCCTTGAATTTTCGGGCTCACCGGGTCCGGGTCGAATTAAACCCGATTTTCCCAGCCAGCTTCTTGACCGATTGGAAAACTACTTAAATAAATTCTACTTGCGTAGAACCACAATACAAACAATCTCCTCGTGATAACGATGTGGAAAGTATATTGCTTGAAGCAATTATCTTGATCTAATCGTTACAACGTTAGTTTTGTTTGATGACTACAAAATGGCGAAGTATACCACAATTTATAATCCTCCACTTTCAAAAGTCTACTTGATACAGCCGATGTGGGTTTAAAAGAAATGGTGAGAAAGTAACAGACCGAGCTTCCAATTGAGAGAAATGCAAATCGAAGGCTTGCAGAAATGTTGACTTTGATACCCACATAGTAAACCATATAATTTCCAGCCACTTCGATCAGCAGGGGATGGTTGATATCAGTGACTCTTTCTCTGCTGAGTCAAATGAACCAGAATCTACTGCAATTACATTGCCGTTTCTGGAGTTGTATCATATCCTATCAGCCATGAAAACTCGAAATCTGGAGCCTGCTCTGACTTGGGCCTCTACCAACCATGTCAAACTAAGAGACAATGGATCCGAGCTAAGGTTGAAGCTTCATCATTTGCAGTTTGTGGAAATACTTCAAAACAGTAATCGCGATGAAGCGTTGGAGTATGTAAGAACATTTATGACTCCTTTTGCTACCAGCCATGCGGCTGAAATTCAGAAGCTCATGCCATGCTTGTTGTGGGCACAAAAGCTTGATCAGTCCCCATATGCTAATCTCTTATCTCCAACCCACTGGGATACATTAAGTGATGAACTTACACGACAACTTGCAGAGGAGATGCTTCAACAGAAGAATGTTGAATCAGTAATGTTTGAAAGCTAGACTGGTTTGCCGGAGAATTGGTGATAGAACATCAGAGGAGGAGTTGCAGAATAGCTCCCACTGTTGTGTTCAAACTAGTTTACCCAAACCCTTCCTAGTATTTGCTCTGTAACCAGAAAAGACGATGAAGGGTATTTGTAGGAGATCGTGAGCATTTGAACTTTGTGCGCAATGGAGGGATCGAGTCACAGATTGGAAATGGATGGTGTGTTGAAATTGTATGTAGTGTGCGTTTTTGTGTCTGAAAGGGGAATGGTGGAAGTTGTTGGGGGGCAATTTTGTGTCTCCCATATGAAATAGATCTGACCTCTTGTAGAAATATAAACATGCGAACTAGCAAGAATAAAGTGGAGAGGCTTCTTAATTGAAACTTGATAGAGAGATATGATTTATCATGAGTCCAGTTATGGTTAAAAAATAACAAATTGTTATCTTGTCAAACTCGCACATCGCTTGCACTCAAAAATTAAGATCTACAAAGAGATATAAATACATGAGTTTCTCTGACATTTCCAAACAAAACCAATATCCCATTTATGGCATATGGAAAATACTTATCACCAACGAATATAGGTGATTCGGGTCAAAATAAGCCCAGGGCTTTGAAATTGAGGTCCTAGCCCGAATAATAATTTTTCGAGTCGGGTGTTATGTGGTCCTATGCTCGGGTCGGGGTCGGGTTTGACCCTAACGGGCTTCGGGTCGCCCTAGGGCTTATCTGGCCTTAGGGCCATTTGCTGAGGCCTAGCCTTATCCATTTTGTCGGATCATGATAGCACAAATAAATAACCAGTTTTAATCTTATACAATAAGTCCCATATCGCCAAAACTATTGATACAGTTAGACAAAGGGTTATAAAAACTGTGCAGACAGAAGTTTATAGATAGACGCTGAAGGAATGTTATTTTCAAAATATGTTCTATGTGCATGTTTGAAATCAGCTTGCCTTTCACCACAACAAGCAGGAATCTTATTCCCAATCATGATTCATGAATGATGTCATGTAGCTTGGGTTGTTTTCTATCCCACATCGACCAGATGTTTGGAAAGAAGTAGTTGAATGCTATATAAATAGCAATCGATTTTACTTGGTTTTTTAGTGTCCATTGTTTCGGAACGGATGATACTCGGGTCAAATTCGGGTCAAATCCGCCCCGAGCCCGATTTACCCGGAAATCGAGGGGCTGTGGGCTTATAGAATTTTTCATAACCCGACCCGGACCTGGCCCCTATTAACATTTGGTTCGGGTTAGAGTGCTGTAAATTGAGGTTCGGGTTTGGTAGTTAAGGGGCCGGGCTGACCCGACCCGGCCCATAGCTGAGCTCTACCTTACAGCTACTCCTTTAAATAAACCAATGCACATGCTCCTTAAAAAAAGGAACGAATGGGACGTATACATTAACCTTACTGCCTTGGTATATACTTGGAAGTTTTCTAAACATCAAACTCTACTAGAAGAAGAACAAATTTCTACCAAATACAAACATATGATACTTATTTTCAAGGCCTTAGGCGCCAGATGATATCCTTCTCCGCATCACAACCGAGTTCTCTAGACTACCGTCACGATCCCACGAGTGTTCCGCCGCCGCCACCGATGGTGGAAGGGTAAGCAGCGGCCACATAACATCTTCCTGTCCGATAACAACTTTCTGAACTTCCATTTGTTGCTTTGTATGTTGATTTAGAATTTCAGTTATGGCCTTTAAGTAGTTGCCCGAGTCGTGGTCTCTGAGGATCGTTCCTCCCGGTTTGTAAGCTGTAGGTTTGCTCAGAGTCTGTAATGGATGTGGCGAATTCATAAATGTCCGAAGGGCACTTGACATGGACTTGCACTTTGTTTTGTCCATGTAGTATAGCACGCTTCCTGGTGGGAGTAGCGGATGTGGAGGCGACGAGGTCTCATCCGGTTGGACAATGAATATCTTTCCCAGTGGTGCATAAAGAAGTTTCTGCAGCCATCGATGTTAGCCATAAATGATAATCAGTTCCGATCAGGTGATTAATGAATGGAAAAATAAGTCTTTAACGAGATTTGAAGAGAAAAAAAAGGCACGTACGTTTTTGTTGAGGCAGGGAAGTGATTTGAATTTGCCGTTTATGCGTCTGAGAAGTTGAGCGACACGATCAGGGTAGTCACACGAAAAGGCTCTCGGGACGATATCTCTATGCATCATCACACAATGAACATTGCTCTCGTCCAACTTCAATTCTTCGAGAAGCTTTTGGCCTCCACAGAACACAAATGGTGATCCGAAAGTGACAACAGGCCTGAGAGATGACGGATCGAGTATTTTCCTACCCACCAACATCAGTTGAATTAACAAGGACAGGCTGCCTCCAAGGGAATGGCCAGTAAACTGAAATTTGGCTCGATCTCCAAATCTGCTTATGTGGTCTAATATGTACGGCATGAATTGCTTGAGAGTACCCTTTGCGGCTTCGTATATTCCTCGGTGAACCATCGCTTCAGAATCCTACAATCAGCAACAATCTATAAGAATAGATGACTCGATGATTTCGGTCATTTTCTTCAGACCAACCATTTGAGCATATATTTTTTGTCCAGTACCTCGAATTTTGCAGGTTCGAAAAACAGGTTTGCCTGCCAAGATGTGAATGAATCCGATCCCTGTTAAGTACACGATTCAATACATATAGTTAGTGTTTCATCGACTTCTTTAAATTTTTTTGCACAATTTTTTTTGCAAAAGGATGGGAATCGAGAATGGAATAATTACCTGAATGACGAAGCATCGAGTGTACGTGCTATAATCATCGCAGATAAACCAATCGCAGGGCGATGAATGAAGTGACTGAAGATCATTTGCCGCCTCTTGCTTCTCTTTCTCCCCTGCGGCAACCACAGCTGTCATAGTTGATGCAGCAATATAAGCGGCAACTTCTTGATCTTTCATTCCCGAAGAAGAGTCTTCTTCCTCTTGTTTTCTGTTGAAACTACCGCTGCAATGGTGATCCTCATTTTCTCCTTCCTGCGATATCAAGCCAATCGACAAAAGGCCTTTGGCACGAGATTGCACGTAGGAGGCAGCGGATGCAGCAATGTGATGAGCAACTGAAGGCCTTTTCAGGCATTGCTGTTGGTATTCCGGTAAGTGAGGCTCGAGGGACGACGTATTGGGTACTGCAACCGAGTCTTGATCGTGAAGTGTTCTTGCTGCTTCGGCTTTCTTCTCCAAGGAAGATGTCACGAATCGAAGACGGTGATTTCTTCTCAATTCTTTGGCCTATTAATTGCAATGTCAATTTAATCAAAGCCAACGTAACGCAAATTTAAATTTCACGTAAAATGTTTAAGAACTTACCTTCATCTGCGGGATACGGTAAGCCAAGTTACACAAAAAAGCCAGCCGTGACAAGTGCTTCGTATCCGACAGTCCCACTTTCGTTAACAATCCTGAAAAAGCCTCTCGGCTATCGTAGCTCACAGTTCCTTCAATTTCCCCTCCTTCCTCTTCGCCGTAACTTACTTCACACACACCTTCATCGTCCCCATAACAAGTAGTATCATCCGTTTCGATACTTTTATCTTGTCTAATTAGCCATTGACTCCTGATCTCCAAAACTCTCTGAATCCAGTTAACCTTCTTCTCGCCGTCTCCATCGCATTCACTGACCTCTTCTATCTCATCCGTGTTCTCATGCTCGACGACATCCACTCCCCTGCTCTTGATAGAATTGTAAAACAACTGCTTCGTGGTTTTCGGGAAGATAGATCCCGAAAATTGGAACGAGAGTGTCCCGACTGAAGGACTGCTTTTTAACTTGGGTCTTGCTGAAGTGGCACTTATTATACGGTTGGCAGAGTAGCAAAGGTGAGGATCAGAAACGGATCTTCTTATATTAGCTCTGTAGAGGTCTCTTGCAGAGGATGACCGGTATAGAGGTTTATTTAACGTAGTAGTCTCTTGTACCGGAGAGGAGAAAGGAGCCCTCGATATGTTCATGGAAGTACTCCCCATCGAAAATAACGCTTTTTTCTCTGTAATCTCAAATCATCGTCACTTGAGACGCCTGCGAAATTTAGCCATCTTATTATTCAAGAGTATGTCCCTCATGATGCTAAGAAAGTGAGGCACGAATAATGCAAACGACTTCTTGAAATATATATAAATATAGTAACAGACAATACAAACAATTGCGCGCATAGACCTTGGAGTTGTCGTTTGAGGCCACAACAGGAAATCTCAACAGAAACTATAACGAAAAAACGGATAATAATACCTCGTCTGAATCGCATAAATTTAACAAACTCCAAAACGACAAATATAACTATGTTTAAAACTCACATGGCAAGACACTAAACTCAAAATATCTGGCACTAAATTATAAATTGATGTACTCAAAATTCTTTGAATAGTTATATGTTCGAGGAGAAGCATTGTTAAGAGTTTGAGATACAATACATCACTTTAAAATCTCCGCACATGTCTACCTAGGTGAGGTTAAGATGCCAGTGACATTGTTTGTCGTTAAACTGATAACCTGCTATGCATGTGCCGCTTAAAAGCCCCCCGGTGACCGAATGAAAGTTCATCTTATTGATCCTATTAGATGCAAATGCTAGAAATTTCATGTAACTACTCCACTTCAGTTTCCTATGATCTGATTTCTCACAATGAAGATTGACTAAAAATTCAAACACACGAAAGTAAATAAAAAGCGCACGGTGGTTATGTATGAAGAAACCAAGTGTAGGTCAAGCTCATCGATGTTGCTATCTACAACAATGTGCTAAACAATGCACATGCTCGCATCGAGGACTTTGTCAAGATGCTGTTAATTAAGAAATAGGATCATGATCAAGCGCATCATCTGCTGATCGATAGATTCGGCAAACTTGGATTTGTGTACCGAAATAACATTATGTAACAATCAATACCACAAATAATCTGTATAAAATACACACCCAAACTTGGATTTCAATCAACTGATTCATGAGAGTCATGACTCTTCCCAAATTTCATTTTCAGAACAAGAATCATAAAATGACAACAATATATAAAAACATGAGAAAACAAAACATTCAATGACATCATAGTATACAACACTTCGTACCTTGTCTCAATCAAAACACGTCGCTAAAACAGCTTGAATCCTGCAACAACATACAAACAAAAGATGAATTGAATTTCAATTTCATCAACGAAATCTTCAAAAATTACCAGGTCGATGATTCCAACGATCAAGTCTCGATCCTCTGATAACGCAACAAAACGGAAGGCATCCGCATTGTGAGGTTTTCCGTCCGAAAGAGAGAGAGAGAGAGAGACAGAGGAAGATGCGAATTGGCGAAGTACGATGATTTCCGTCTGCAAAATGTTGGTTGGTTTGTGGTTGTGGAAATTTAGGTTTTATGTATAAAAATGGAGGTTGTGCGTTGTTGGGTGGCAGCTGGTTACGTTGGTGGCAGCGAAATCGAAAGAGTGTGAGCGTTGCATTTTTTTTTCTTTCTCAACACATGTCGCCAGGCGCCAGCCAACAAAGTAGAGGAGAATCTCAACATAATGTCCTCCTACTTTTTCTATTTGACCAAATTACCCCTTTCTTTCCCATTACTTCTTTTCTTCTTCTAAATTGTAACATATGAAAATTTTATAGCTACAAAGTTTTTCTTTTATTATTATTAATTTTTTTTTGAAATGTTTCAGTGCAAATAATATATTTTTGTAAAAAAAATAGAAACTAATGACAGTTGTTGATTTGGTCATTTGGACGGAGGGGATTAAATCTCGTCGTATGGTTGATTTCTCGGTAATGAATTATATGTAACTTTTGACGACTCATACTTTTGATTTCTGGACGATGAATTATAATTCACTTTTTAATGAATTTTGTAGTTTACAACAGAAATATGGTTTGTACTTAATAAATTATTCTATCTGGCACATTAAATTTTTTTTTTGATAGTGGGTGAATACAATTAGGAACATTACGATGCATATGAGCTTTTTTATCATCTAGTACATACATATTCATTTCCGGAGCTCTTAACAATGCATCTTGATCGGATCTGTAGTCATCTGGTATATCTCTCCAATTCTAAAGCGCAGGCCACGTTCGACACCTTTATCGTGAATCCGTACATATCCACCCAATTCATCGATATATTTTTGACACTTAGAGCTCAAATCACATTTGGACATCTTTACCGCATACATCTGGTCTGGCACATTAAAATTTGAATCTCAATTTTGTAGGTTAGATTCTTAAAATGCCTCTTCATTTGACTGGAGTAGGTTTGAATTTATACGTTTATCTTAATTTTTTTTATAATATTTCTTTTCACTCAACCCTTCTCCCATCCTCAAATTTGACGTCATCATAAATGGAACCCAGAATCTGGTAAGGTGACAAATGTGCGGCTGCATGGAATGGAAAATTGAAGCTGGTGACCAGAAATCCGTCTCCATGTGGGATGCATCGCCATCAATCTTTCTGCACACTGACCATATCAGAATACTTTGAACACTTTGAACCAGAGAGTCAGAGACCATAACGTATCCGATATGACGAGTGGGTTAAGTTCATCCCTCCGAATCGATCGGCTTTTGCTATAATAAAAAAATTACTACTGTGAAACAGTGGGCGCAAGTTTCAACACACAATTCAAAAAATCAGACTAATTGAAATCAAAGTTGTTTTTTTCTTCCAAAGATCACTAGCTGTCAGTTCAACACTTCAACAACATCAATAATATCTTATTTTCACTTTCATGTGTTGGGTTAATTTTGTAAGTTAACATGATATCACACATAACAATCTGTGTTTCATTACTTTTTCCAGAGAGATAAGCTCTCTGGGTTTGAAGAAGGGCGTAGAAGCTTTGAGCGGCCGTTGTTTCTTCGATCAAGGATGGAGCCTCGCGTCGTCCGTCTCCTCCTCCTCGCCGAGTCAGTCGGCGTTGCCGAGTCCGTCGGCATCTTAGCCGGTTCTGTTGGGCTGGTTGGGAGTGGGGGTTTGGAGAGGGACGGCTGAGGCGGATGATTTTGGCTCCGGGAGGGGTGAATTTTGGCCTGGTGTTTCCGGATCTGGGGGCCTGGATGTCGTCGCGGTGGAGTTCGCTTTGGGCGGCATTATGCCTGTTTTTCTGGTGACCGGCGGTGTACAGAGGGCTAGTCGGCGGCGGTTCGGGTGGCGCTGTTTGGCTGTTTTGGTCGGAAGCTGTGGAGGTGGCTTTCAGCGGTATGAATGGCTGGTGGTTGTTCTGCCCGGATTTGCGGGTCGGCTGCGTTTGGCTTCTTTGGAGGCTGGTTTTTATGTTTCGGCGTTTCAGTGGGTTGTTTACTGTTTGTCGGGTTTCGTCCCGAGTAGAGTAGGTTAGTGTAGTCGGATGAGCCGGGGTAGTCCGGGTGATTAGGCGCTTCATGGCAGTCCGGATTGCTATCTGTTGATGGCTTTCGCTGGACGTGGTGGCTTGGTTTCAGAAGCCGAAATATTTATAGAAATGGGGCTGGGGCTTGAGGGAAGGTTTCAGTTTGGCCCCGAAGCGTGGCATGGATTGGGGACTCGTATGCGAAGAGTTGCAACTGCTGACGGATGGCGTTGCCTTTCACGGATTTCGTTACCTGATGTTCTGTGTTAAAAGGTTGTAATCTGTTTGTTGTAGTTGTTTCTTTCTTTGTTATAGTCTCTGCGTCTGTATTATCGACATGCCTTTATGCTTATAAAAAAAACATGATATCACACATATAAATAAAATAAACATGTATGTGATCACTTAAATAAGTGTAATTAAAGTGATCTAATTATGATTTATATGAACTTATGCGTATAATATCATGAGAGTTATTGTGTATATACCATCTCATAATTAATTATCTTTTTATGAGAGGCAGAAAAATAATTATGACAATAGTGGTTGCTTACGGTTCCCGATCCATCACCTCTTAACGACAATCGTTTTATTGCCCTCCAATGGAAAAGTTGAGATGACTCTGGTGGCAGGACTGGAAGACATAATCCAGTATACTTTTGTGCACATCTATTTCAGTATTTACGCTTCCGTATATTCGAGATTATAACAATATGTTCTCTTTAATCCGACTTGAATTTATGATCCTGGATGTATTACTATTGTTATTAGTAATTTATTTGTAGTAATTTATTTCTAACATCATCTTCTTAGATTTTAGACTGCTTGCATTTCATTGACCCCAACGGATGAGCCCGTCCAAACAATAAATGGGGCTAGTTCGGCCGAAAAAAATTACAACTTGGATTTGTTATCCTAATTCCTGAAATGCTGTCCGAATCCATTTTCCCGATAAATTCCAGGGATCCATTTTCATCTACCGAAATTATGACGGAATTTTTCACCGAAATTACCCCGAAATGAAAATTTGGGAGATGTTTTGATGGCGAAATATCTTTTGCAAAAATTTGACAGAATTCTAGGACTTTTCCGATTACACCGAATTCTTAAACAAAAATTGTAGTGTTAGGCCACACCCGAATGAGCCTAGTGTTGGGACAGGGGGAGTTGATAAATTTTAAGTTGTGGTTAAAGGTAGTCAACAATATATTAAGTTAGTGGTCCTATAGGTCCTAGGAGACTTAATGAGCGTATTAAGTTGTGCCGATGGGAAATTTGAAGACTTGTTTCTGTTTGAGTGCAGGGCTATATGGATTATGGAGGATGTATTTAATGGTGTTATTCTTAAAACCCTATATTCCTAACTCTATTATGAGAAATTAGTTCGATCCATATTTAACTCAAATGACGCTGAGTTGGAGAGTTACACTATCTAATCAGTATTCCAACTAGAATATTCTTGTTTTTTTATTGACTAGAATATTCTTGTTGAATAGCTAATGAATAATGTATTTGAAACAAGATTTGGTGTAGCGCATTCAGAATGTTTTGAGCGTCAAATTAGTGTGTTTCAATAAATACGATGTCGTCTTGACTGATATTTTTTTTGAAATATAATAATACTATATTATAGGAAAAAGATCAGGTCATAACCATCACTTTTTGTTAGAAATCAAAACTTTTAATATCCGTACGATTAAATCATCTACGGTCATTAATTTTAGTAAATACAATAATTATTTCATTACAATATATATGATGAGAGGGCATATTAGTCAATTGGAAAACAATTCACACCATCTTTTATCAACAAAATTCAACGATTTTGGAACAAGATTTGATGACCTCATACGTTCATCCGTAACAAAATTATCCCAGTGTGATTTTCGTAGTCGACGGTCAACGACAAAAGTATGTTCGTATTTTTGATCTTAAATCTTATGTTAAAATTCTCAGTTGATCTTGATGTTCGTGGTTTTGCTTTATATGTTCGTGGTTTTGATAAATACAGCAAAACCACGATACATATGTTCATCATTATGTTCGTGTTTTTAATCTCCAATCTTATGTTAAAGTTCTCAAATTGAAGTTCGTAGTCGACTAATTAAAGAAATTAAGTATAGCAAAGATAAGAGTGGAGTTCTTGAGTTTTTTTGAAATTTTAGGGCTCATAATATCTAAACGGATATTCACTCGATATTTCGAGGATTTTAAATTTAAAATATACATTGTCATTTTCTAATATACCCTTTTTGACCAAAAAACGATTAAAAGATTATTTAATTTGAATTATTTTGATTAATCTAAACCGTTGAGATTATCAGATCAAAGGATAATAAAAGTTCTGATATCTGACAAAAATAAGTGGTTCTGACCAGAACTCAACCCGATATTATATTACATTAAACTTAATAGTTGAAATTAAATTATCAACGTAACTGAAATAACTTATTTTAAGCACTTGTGATAATTATTTTAATTCAATAAATCAGATCATTATAATCAATTAGTTAAACCTGTAAGGGATTAAAACTGAATTACTGAAACTTAAATTTAAAGAACAAATAAAGCTGCTTCGGAGTTTGTGCATTTAATAAAAAAAGATTAAAAAATTTACATGCGAGATTGCATATGGGCTGGGATGAGCCCAAATGACATGAGCCCATCCAGACGGCCTAAAAGGCGTGAAGCAAATCGAAGCGAGGAGAAGAGGCAGAGGAACACGTCAGCCTTCTCCCCAAATCTTGTATTCCGATCAACCGCGAATCAACCCAAAAATGATTTACCGAAAATGGAGCTTGCTGACCGGACCAGCTGCGATGCTCGGCGCTGTTGTTGGCACCGTCGTCCTCGCCAATTTCATCTTCGCTGATAACGTAAGATTCCCGATCTCCTGTTTTGGTTTATTCTTTAACATCGTTCGAACCCTAACTGAATTTAGACGACTGTTTTATCGGTGATCTCGTTTTTCGTGACTCAGATTTATCGAATTATCGTCGTGGAATTCCAGACTGAGTTTAGGATTCTGATCATGATGAAAATTGCGCTTATTAAGATAAATGGCTTCAAATTTTGCACATGAAATTTCCTCATAATTGCTATTCAAGTTGATCACTTAAATTTTTTAATAAGTGATATAATTGTCTGGCTTAAAACGATGAGTACGTAACTTAGATACTTAAATTTAAGTTTCCCCGATCAAATTTTCTGTTTAATTTAATTGTAAAGTGAAAAAGTTGTTCAGTTCAATTCAATTCAATTCAATTCAAACTTAAAATAATTCATAACATCGCCCTGTGTCATTACTTAGTATGCATATGTGGAGAGGGATAGATTCATGTATTGCTTATATGATTAATGCGTAAACTGCTTTTGCTGAATTACCTTCCCTTCCTGCCATAGCTGTTCCTTTCGAGATTCATTTCATTTCTTCCATAAGTTTTGATATCCTAGATCCTCCGGCATATGAAAAAGTCTCAGGCTTTCGTTTCTTTGTTTTTCTTCTTCTTTCTTTCTCGTGCCCAAGTGTAATTTAGATAATAGTTTTCTGTAGAGCTATAAATTCAATCCTGGTTAAAGGGTATGAGCTTCACCATTGAATTCTAGTCATCACTTCGTAGTGGACTCCCATAAACAATCCATGATGATATATTTTTCTCGTTCGTAGTGATGTAAAATATTCAGTTTATTTTTGTGCTTCCCTTGAGGTTTTTCTGGTATGATGAAAACCTGATCAATTTGATATTGTAATTAACTTTCGTGAGAAATATTATCAACTATTTGTTTATATACAAATCTTACTTTTACTTATCTTTTGCATATGCAGGATTCATTTCTAAAGGCGCAACAAAAGAAGCAAGAGACCTTGTCATCTAGCAAATAACTAAGGTGTACAAGTTCCAAAGTGTTTCGACTTCGCATAGCATGGCATTTTCGAGCTAGTTCCATCATTTGTAAACTTACTTGTTCCATTCCTTGAACTCTGTTGCTTGAAGTATTTTGACGTTGAATAAGCCAATATGTTGAAGCTTGTCATATCTGATATTTTGCTTTGTTCAAACTGTACTCCAGTATACATGTTTGTTTGAGTGCAACATTCATCATTGACGTGTTTTATGTCCCTTTATATCACCCATGGTTTCAAGTGTTGATTTAGCTTATTCAGCTGTCTTATTAACTATAAGCCTTGTAACTTTGGGGGATTCTGATCCGGTGTAACGCAATCAAATTAGAATCTGATGACGGTAAATCAAGACTTGGAGACTATCATATAGATAGTGATGATATGGCCTAAACCCCTTTATTTATTTAAACAGTAAACCTCCTAATAAACTCACTCGTAATAGGAATATTTCTAAGAAGAATATTTCAAGAGTATTTGTGAGAGGAATATTAAGAGGATATTCCAATTATTCGTTCATATATTGGAATATGTCATGAATAATTTGCTATATTTGTGAACAATTTAGTATTTCATGAACAAGAAAGCGGTTCGGTATAAATCAGATTTTTTTATATTAATTCTAAATCTCCTCAAAAGTTGATACGTATCAAATTTGCTGAAATTTTGTAATTGAACACCAAGAGGCAATATTGTTTTACATATTTTTCGTAATTAATTTTAATTCAATTTAGACTTTCGGTACTTTAAAAGAGTTCAGGGAGAAAATGAAAAATTTGGTAGAAGCGAGCTATATATCGTTGCGTAGCTAACACAAAGCCCTACAACTCTTTAATTCACACCGAGAATAGACGAGGTCGATTAGAAGGTTGAAACACAAGTGGAAGTCAGACATCAATATGTACCTCTCAATGTCCAGACTTAAGGTTAACTGTTCAGACTTAACCCAAAATTTTCGGACTTAAGACTAAATGTTCAGCCATAAACAAGTATTCATAAAGCTTATACAATGTGTTGTGAAATGATATTGAAGCAAAATAAAGAGTTCTTAGTTCATTATATTGGCATGAATGAAATGAATTTACATCACAAATGACATATTAGACCTTCGCTATTTCAAATGAGTGTTGGGAGCAAATGAAAAATCCGATGGAGGCGAGCTATACTTCTTCACGTATCTAACTGAAAGTCGTACAAGTCTCTGACACACACCAAGAGCAGACGATGTCGTGTAGCAGGTCAAAACACGAGTTGAAGTCAGACATCAGTGTATCGCTCAATGTTCAGACTTAAGGCTAAATGTCCAAACTTAAGGTAAATGTTCAGACTTAAGCCAAAATGTTCAAACTTAAGACTAAATGGTCAGCTATACAAAGTATTCATAAAACTTATACAATGTGTTGTAAAATGATATTGAAGCTAAATAAAGAGTTCTTAGTTCATTATATTGGCCATGAATGAAATGAATGTACATCACAAATGACATATTAGACATTCACTGGTACAAATGAGTGCTGGGAGCAAATGAAAAATTCAATGGAGGCGAGCTATATATCATTGTGTAGCTAACTGAATACAACTCTCTAGTTCACATTGAGAGCAGAAGAGGATGTTTAGCAGTTCGAAACACGAGTTGAAGTCAGACATTAGTGTGTACCGCTTTATGTTCAGACTTAAGGCTAAATGTTCAGACTTAAGGCTAAATGTTCAGACTTAAGGCTAAATGTTCAGACTTAGGCCAAAATGTTTAGACTTAAGACTAAATGTTCAACCATAAAAAGTATTCATGAAGCTTATACAATGTGTTGTGAAATGACATTGAAGCAAAATAAAGAGTCCTTAGCTCATATTGCCATAAATAAAATGAATTTACACCATAATGACATATTAGACCTTCGCTATTTCAAATGAGTGATGAGAGCAAATGAAAAATCCGATGGAGGCGAGCTATACTTCGTCACGTATCTAACTGAAAGCCGTACAAGTCTCTGACACACACCAAGAGCAGACGAGGTCGTGTAGCAGGTCGAAACACGAGTTGAAGGCAGACATCAGTGTATCGCTCAATGTTCAGACTTAAGGGTAAATATCCAAACTAAATGTTCAGACTTAACCCAAAATGTTCAAACTTAAGACTAAATGGTCAGCTATACAAAGTATTCATAAAACTTATACAATGTGTTGTGAAATTATACTGAAGTAAATTAAAGAGTCCTTAGCTCATATTGGTCATGAATGAAATGAATTTACATCACAAATGACATATTAGACCTTCACTGTTACAAATGAGTGCTGGGAGCAAATAATAAATTTGATGGATGCGAGCTATATATTGTTACAGAGCTAACTCAAAGCCCAACAACTCTGTAGTTCACATCGAGATCAGAAGAGGTCTATTAGAAGGTCGAAACACGAGTGAAAGTCAGACATCAGTGTAACGACGTATACCTCGTCACGACAACGTATGACTCGTGTTTCGACTTTTTAAACGACCTTTTCTGCTCTCGATGTGAACTAGAGAGTTGTAGAGCTTTGAGTTGGCTACGTATACCTCGTTGTGATTGATCTTTCGTCTGTTCCCATCACTCATTTGAAGCATCAAATGTCTAATTTACCCTTAACGGCGTTATATTTTTTGAAACTTTATACCCTCACATTTATTATATATTCTTAAATATGTCCGTTTTAATTTTTTTTTTTTCAAAAAATGCCTTGAATTATGATTGGTTGTGAGTATCACGTGTCAAATTCGTAGGATTTTATAGTTAACATATTTTATTGTGGTTTTTATTTGATCATGAACAAACTGTTAGGAATAATTTGTCTTTCTAAATAACAAATGACATATTTTCGAAATATTCTTCTCATGTTAGTCTTTGACTACATGACATAAGAATCCATCACTTTCTATCAGTGGACGTAGGCAACACGCCGTTACATAAATCTTGTATCGTTTCTTTTCAGTATTATTTCTTCGTAGGTCGAATCACATATGGCGGTTGATTTACATTTCAACCACTCTCGTCCTATAGATTTCCACTACTCCCACTCAGTACTCCCATTTTATGCTTTCACATTGACATTCAAACAATGATCACATAACTTGCCAATGGAAGCCAGGGATCCGGACATTGCTGTTAAGCTAGCGCGGATAGCTGGGAAAGTGGTCCCCAAAGGAAAAATCAAAAAATAGTTGGAGGAGGAGGAAAGAAGTAGCTTTCTAAGATTCGGGATTGATTTCGACTTGCAGAACTCAGTCAAGGCGGGAGCATACTACAACGCTGAAGGGCAGTCTCCGGTCTGGATTCCGTTTCAATATGAACACGCTTGCCCAACATATGCTTTAATTGTGGGTTAATGACGCATGAGACGAAGGAGTGTACTGCAGGAAGGATTACAAGAGAGAGGCCGTTAGGTCCCTCAATAAGAGCAGAGTATCAAGTGAGGAGGTTCCAAAAACCAGCCATTAGAGATGCAGATGAAGGAGCTCTGGTGGCGCGTGTGAGTCCACAAAAGGGAAACTATAGTTTGGAGACTAAGGATGGGAGGATTTCGAGAAGCCTTGCAGTACCATTGGAGATGGGTAAAGATGATGACATACTTTGGGACTCTCAATACGAGGAAATGGAAACAGAAAAGAGTTGACCAAGAATCGGATGTTGAGATGAATGGGAAGATTTTGAAAAGCCTGGCACAAACATCAGAGTCAGGAAAAGTTGATGAAATGCTTTATAAATCTCAATGTGCAGCGCTCGAGGTAGAAAGAGCCGTTGAAAATTTTGACAAGGCAGATAAGCATAACCTAAAAAGGGCGATGCAGACAGATGATGCCAGTTTCTGATGTCTCCCAATTTCAGAATGTTGGGCCTGTAATTGTTCTGGACGGAAACACAAAGGGATTGAGAGTTGGGTAGACTTACCAGCTAAATTGAAAGAAGACAAGGTGAAGCGGCGCAAGGAAGGAAAGACTCAGCTGAGTACGAAGGCGGTCGGGAAACGTCAAAGAATAGAGAGTTATGAGGGTTCTTTGAATGGACCTTTGGAGACAGATCTGACTTATGGAGGTGAGAAGCTTACGGAAGTTCCGATCTACACAAATTATGGAGAGGCAGAGTCTGCGGGGCAGCTCCGCCTGGAGAAATGATTGTCTTATGCTGGAACTGGATGAGTTCAGAGCTGATGTCTTGGCCAAGAAGGCGTGCAAGTATAAATGGAACTGGATGAGTTCAGAAGCCATCTCCTCGGAAGTTGTTGAATAGTCGTTTATTTTTCTTTCCAGTCTTGTTGTGGTGCGGTGTGTGCTGTGTTTCGTTGTTTGGTTGTTTTGTATTCTATCTTTGCCTATCAAAAAAACATGATCACATGTTAGGTTGGTTTACAATTCAACCAATCTCGTCCTATAAATTCCTACTACTCCCACTTTATGCTCTTTCATTGACATTAAAACATAATCTCATGTTATGTTGGTTCCATAACTCCAAATGAAACAGATCACCTAATTGGTAGCTACAATTTAATACTCAATCCTTCTTCTTAATTTAATCTCAGTTTAATGATCAATTAGGTGTACCATTTCTTCTCTTTGCTACTTTTTTATTTTTTTTTAAATTAAATTTCACTATGATAAGCAAGAAAAAGACAAACCCCAAACTCATGCCGGTGCATCCAGGGGGTTCGAACCGTCGACCTCTTAATCATTCGATCAAAACTATGACCGCTAGACCACTGCCCATGATGCTCTCGTCCTAATCGTCGTCTTCATATTGCACTACCGCCGTCTTCGGTTGCATTTGTTGATGCGTTACTGCTCAATTTTGCGACGAAATAGTTGTAACATTCCAAATTATGTCCCACATCACTTTGAAGTTTGTTGTGTGGAAGCTTGATAAGCTAGCTTACTAGCTATCATGTCACCAATCTACCATAATCTTTTGTGATAGACGTGATCTAGGGAAGGGTACTGACATAAGATAGTTAGGACTGACTAGGCTTATTAACACTTGAATCGACTATTCCGATTGGGTAGGGGTCAACATTGAGCCCTAAGGCTCGAAAAAGCCCTAACCGAAGCCCTTAAGCCCATGAGCCCTAAGGTCAGCCCGACCATGAGTTTAAGCCTTTGAACCTAAACCCTAAAGGCTTGAACATACATTAATCATGATTTTCAAGTTCTGTTCGGCCCTCGAACCCGACCTAATTACGACCGGCCCGGCCCGACCTAATTTCGTTCGGTTCGACAGACCCTTAAAAAGCCCGATCGTTGAGCCCTTTCAAAAATTGTTAATCTTACTTATAACTTAATGAATTAATATACTTATTGATTTTTATGCATAATTTTTCTTCGATATCTACCAATAGGGGAGCGCTCGGTTGAGAACCCTTAAAAATTTGAGAACTTGAGAATCTAAATCTCATCATTAGATCATGATGCATCTTTGAATCTGCATATGACACATGTCCAAAAAGCAAAGTAAAAAAAAAGTGGCTTTGACTTTGCATATTGGAAAATGCACATGGGACATGGCTTAAAATTAAAGGCATGATCGACCCGACCCTAAAAACCCTATCAATAATAGGGCTTAAGGCCAGCCCTAGGGCTTAAAATTTTGAGGCAAGCCTGCCCTGTCCGACCCTAATTTTTCTCAAAGCCCCTTCAAACGTTCGAAAATTCGACCCTAAGCCCTATAAATAAGGGCCGGCCCGACCCTACCTTGTCCATTGTCGACCCCTACGATTGGGTCGTTCCAATAGTCTTGTGCACTTTATGTTTTAATTTTGGACTTATCTTATGTAATTGCAATGTGTTTACGCGATGTCTGGCTTTGACTTCCATGAACATCCTGAATCTAATTAACTGCCGGATCTGGTTTAGCTTCCGA
This sequence comes from Rhodiola kirilowii, assembly GCA_033675215.1. Taxonomy (NCBI): domain Eukaryota; kingdom Viridiplantae; phylum Streptophyta; class Magnoliopsida; order Saxifragales; family Crassulaceae; genus Rhodiola; species Rhodiola kirilowii. The sequence continues at coordinate 6,473,075 of CM066193.1, read as the reverse complement.
ACATCATTGAATGTAACAATCATTTTTCTTTGAATGTTAAATTTGATTGCATCTAAAGTAAAAACTTTGATTAAATTATGACACACATCTTCCTTTGGTAGCATGTGATATGTACACGTGGACAAGTGTGTCTTATTCACTTTGATTCGTTTTTGATGCCTATAGATATGTAAAGATTAGATCTATAGGCGGTGCTTTATTCTGAGTTTTACACCCAACGTTCCTCCATAACTCACAGTTTAATGATCAATCAATTAATTATTATCAAAAAAAAATTAATTGAGTAAGTGGTTGATACTGACACTGTCAAATTAATTGAGCAAGTGGTTGACAGATAGGACGTGCATGTTTTGTTGAATTTCGCTAGTTCATACAGGTCTATAATCTTATTGTGACATCTATAATCTTATTGTAACTTAAAAACTGAAGTCTGTGAGACATCCCTTAATCGTTACTTCGTCTCAGATCGCACAATAGCCTCTTGTATATATATAATGACACACTGATGAACGCTCAAATGAGAATCTCTTTAAATTTCGAGAACTTAAGACCACAATCTTCACCATCTAAAATGCAAGATGCATTTTCTAAGATGCATTTTGGTGGTTGTGCATTTTCCAAGATGCATTTAATGCAAGATCAAAACCATATTTTTTGACTTTGCATTTTGGACATGTGTTACATGCAGATTTAAAAATGCATTATGATCTAATGATGAGATTTAAGTTCTCAAGTTCTCCGAATTTTTAAAGGTACTCAACCGAACGCTCCACATGACACACTTATGTCATACTTTAAATGGCGTTTAAATTTGTATTCCCACATTCCACGAATAATCGAAAATGGCTGAACAAACTGAGCAACTAGCGCCTAGGCCTCACATTGCCATCATCCCCAGTTCAGGACTCGGCCACCTGATCCCACTCCTCGAGTTGGCCAAGAAACTGGCCCTCCACCACAGCATCTCCATCACTTTCTTCATCATTTCTATCAGCCCCGGACAGCCACCGGCCCAGAAATCACTCCTCCAATCCCTTCCCGACCACATCAACGTCATACATCTTCCGCAAGTCGATCTGGACGACATTGATTCATCAGAACTAGTTGAAGTCAAGATCCTCTTAGCCTTCAGCAAGTCCATCCCCTTCATTGGCGACGCATTGAGATCTTTAGCGACGAAAGTGAAGCTTGTTGCGATGGTGGCGGATTTATTTGGGACGGAAGCATTTGCTTTGGCTAACGAGCTGGGTGTTTCCCGTTACATGTGTCATCTTTTACCAACGACTCTTTTGCCGTGGGCATTGCGCCTGCCCGAGTTCGACCGGACGGTCAAATGCGAGTTTAAGGATATGGTCGAGCCGGTGAAATTGACCGGTTCGATTTCGGTTCATGGGAAGGATTTTCCCGGCCCACTTAAGAACCGGAAATCCAAAACTTACGAGATGTTTTTTGAAAGTGGCCAACCAGGTAAGCACTTGTGATGGAATTATTTTTGAATGATTTTTATGATCTGCAACCGGCGGCTATCAAGGCGGTGTAGGGTGGTGAGTTTGGTTATCCCTATCCGCCGGTTTATCCGGTTGGACCGCTTGTGTCTAGTGGGTTAGATGATAGGTCGGATCACTCGGGTTGTTTGGAGTGGTTGGACCGGCAAGAGCCTGGTTCGGTTGTGTATGTGTCATTTGGGAGTGGCGGGACGCTATCTCATGATCAAATTTGTGAGCTAGCACTTGGTTTGGAAATGAGCAAGGAAAAGTTCTTGTGGGTTTTGAGAGCTCCGGATGAGAAAATCTCCAGCGGGGTGTATTTCGCTACGGAAACCGACCAGCACTGCCATTTTGAGTTCCTACCGGATGGGTTTTTGGAACGGGTTGAAGGCGTAGGCCTAGTGGTTTCGAACTGGGCGCCGCAGGCTCGAATACTCAGTCACATATCGGTGGGTGGATTCGTGACGCATTGTGGGTGGAGCTCGGTTCTGGAGGCGGTGGTGAATGGGGTGGGGATGATTGCTTGGCCGCTTTTTGGTGGTGGAAGGGCTGAGAGTGGGGTTGAGAGTTGAAGAAGGGGTTAATGGGGTGGTGGGTAGAGAGGAGGTTGTGAAAGTGGTGAAGGAGTTGATGGAAGGGGAAGGAGGGATGGAGATTAGAGGGAGAATGGTGAAGCTGAAGGAAGCGGCTCGGAAGGCGGTCGGGCCGGAGGGGTCATCAACAAGATCCATGTCTGAATTGGTGCAGAGATGGAAGGAAGGAGGAGCTACCAGTAGACAGAGTTAGGGACTACCTTGATGATCTCCTTATCTGTTCCTCTGAGTATTATGTAAGAATAAGAGACGAGTTGGCCTTCATTTGGAGGAATTCATGTACTGAAATGAAACACAAATTAGAGTGGCATAATTTTCAAAATGCTTATTGTACAATTTTCTGCTTTTAGAGCTTGAGGCTGAAGCAGCCAATAAAAATCAATGGATGAATAATGAATTCACATACCAAACCAACAAACAAACACAAGCACAGTGATCCTTAGCCATGATAGTCATGCTCATATACAAACTTTATTCTTGTGAGTTGACATCGAATGAGAAATGGCCTAACTTGTATGCCAAGCTGTATGGCGCAGTCATAAAAATGTATTTTGATGCGGATTCAAGATAGCAATATTCTTCGGAACATTTGCATCCTCCTCATTTCCAAATGTGGACATGCAGTTAACGCCGAACTTTCATACCAAACCCACGTTTCAATCTCTCAATCCTGTTCATAATGTGTCAGGTAGATCAAGTATTAGCTAGTAGAACTTAAACAGTCAACTGGTGCAATTCAAACTCTGTAGCGTTTACTTTTAATGGATTTGAATTCTATAGATGCATTGACCAATTTACATTCTATATGCATATTAACATTAGTGTATTCTCCAAACTATTATCGACTGGGTATCACATTACCAATCCCTAAGACACTTTTAATCAAAGTCATTTTTGGCCCTGGAATACGTGACTGATTAGTATTTAGCACACATCTTGCTTCATCATGTTGGTAAACAGGGTATCTACATGCATATTTTCTGAAGTTGAGAACTTACGTGGGGGCAAGCTGGCCAAGGCTGTTCAGTTCTTCACCTGAGTCCTTATCTAGAACTCTACCAGAAATCTCAACAGTGTAAGACTTGCCTCTTTCGATTGGGAGTCCTCTGTTATGAAGCAAAGCTAAATCTTTCTTGTGAAGCTCTCTCCCATTAACAATTACTCCACTAGTTCCACCTGAGCAATTCTCGGATATTGGATAGTCAAATTGTTTGATTCTTGGCTGTAAGAAGAGTTAGTTTATCATTACAGAGTGATGCATTGCCGAGGTTAACAAATAAGCAACATTTTAAAAGACCCTTTTCACAATACCGGAATTATGCCAAGGCAAGGTCCACCTGTGACGCCCCAAAATCCAGCTCGAAAATCATACCTAGCGAAGGTAAATAATCAGCAGATATCATAGATGATTATAAACCTGATAACAAAAGGATACTTATGCAAACAAATTTCCTCAAATCTTTAAACATACTCCTAGATGTAAAGTAATAAAAACCTTTGTAATTTTAACAACGTCAAATGTGTCAGCTTTTATCACAAAAATAAACTGTAACTGGATGTGTCAATTCCAGAGGCACACATTACGAAATTTTCAATTATCAGCACACTATAAAATGTTTATGTAGTTTACTAGTGAAACATGAAGTCAGAGAATGCAATAGAGAATTGGTACTGACCAATAATTCCCCGGTAGGATTGGTCCAGCCAAATCTTCAGCCTTTTTCACTAAATGATCAGGTATCGGGTGCTCATTAATTGTGACATCACATTTTACATCCTCCACAGCTTGAATGGACCTTGCCAATTTGATGACCCTATCCTTGATACTTTCAGCAAAGGAACCTCCATCGTTGATACTTAGGGGATCTTCGGTAGTGCTACCACATTTGGTATCTGGAGATATATTACTTTTGGGAGCATCACGTGGTACTTCAGTCTCAGTCTCAGCTGAAATCTCTCTTACTGAATCTATTTTAGGTGTAGATCTCTCTGGAACCATCTCCTGATTCTTGGCTCTAATAATTTGGCTATGCGTTCCAAACCAATATACTGCGTGTTTAGATGGAGAATAACCATGCTGCTCCTGATGATCTGACATGGTTGATAAAGGTGATAGATTCAAATCATCTGACGCATCATCTGCAGTAGCCAACTCTACCTGAGCAGTGGCACATTCTTCAGGATTATCTTCATCAGAGTTAACTGCGGAAAGAAGGCTTTGTGCATCTAGAGAGTCGTTCGAGGTCGAAGCAGAATTTGGCATTTTTAAAACAGATACCTTATCCATCAAAGGAGATTCATCCCCAGGCCAATGAAGAGCATCACATTGGAGACTCTTGTTGTCTTCATTTTTTGGGAAATGTATACTTAATGTTTCTTCCACCTCAGTTGAAATGTGCTCTAACTCGTCTGGGTCTTCCTTGGTATCTTTCACCTCATTTGTAATGTGCTCTAACTCGTCTGGGTCTTCCTTGGTTTCTTCCACCTCAGTTGAAATGTGCTCTAAGTCGTCTGGGTCTTCCTTTATTTCTTCCACTGCTATATCTGAACCGTGACCCACTTGCTCCAAATCTCCTTTTCCTTCATCGAGAACAAAACAACAAAATTCATCAGATTGGAAACTCTTGCTTGTTCGGCTTGGACCACGAGTATGTATCATTTCCTCCTCTGCTTCATTTGAAATATTTTCTGAATCTTTTAAATTTTCCTTGGCTTCCTCCACGTTTGAACCACCATTCATCTCTTTTGATCTTTCCATTGACTCTTTATGAGTGGAAACGACTAATCCTTTGCCTTCAACAGCAAAAGATATAAAAGAAGAACATGCCCCACATTGTATCTTTTGCTGTGAGTTACCAAAATTGATTATCCCCAGGCGTAACTGCAGCAGTTCAAAGCAATTACTGCAAGTCACAAACGGAGCGCCACCTGCTATGGAGCGGAGTCTGCGTTTAACTTTGACCGGCACCGTGCTTTGTGGATATCCACCAGCTTGTTCATCCACGGTGGATTCAAGTTCACTGGGCCATCTAACATGAGCTGATCGGCCACCCATAGCTGATGAAGAATTAGAATCTGGGGAGTTATATGCCAATTCAGCACCTTTCTGGTGGTAAAATTTCGGGTTACTAGACATATCTGTATATCTAGTGTTCACAGAGCTCCTAGATTGGACCGGTGCGGGAGATTTTAGTTTATTGGTGTAGCATTGGTAACATGAGCAATCTGGCTGGTGTAGGGGGCTATTATAATAATGTGGTGATCCAAGTATACGAGGATCAGCTGCATAGGCGGATTGAAGAGGCAAGTGGCTAGGATACGATGAATTATACTCTTGATAATGACTCGGTGTAAAATGTGTACCTCTCCTTGGACTATGTGAATCAACATAATCTCCATGTCTTATAAAGTCATTCGAAGATCCAGGGGAAAGATACGAATCACGCATAGCTACATTGTGTCCAGCAGTATATGGATGATTCTCAGGATAAGGAGAGAATTTAGTAACATGTTTATTAGCCATTCTTGAAGCGCTACTTGACATCGAAGAATTGTCATGAAGCCAATCACCAGAACTCCCAAAGGACTCATGATGATATTTGCTTCGCTCAACATGGTGTCTCTGTTTTCCTCGTTCACCCACACTACCTGAGTTCACAAGTTGATTCTCCAACTCACTAAGTTTCCTCAAAAGCTCAGCTCGATCTCGTTCAAGATACTCAAATGTCTTAGGCGCATCATACTCATTGCAGTGACTTTGTGATTCTCCAAACCGATTATTACTAGAACCATGGAAATAATTTGACGGACCCTCCTGGTAATTTGACTTGGGATATCCAGCACCTTCACCATTCCATTTACTGTTTCTCATATGGCCCTCTGTTTCAGCGTTCTTTCTTCTCCAATCAGGTACAGGACTTGTGCCCTGTGAAAGATTCCCACTTTCATTCAAAGGATGTGAATTGTTGAGTCTATGCAAACTGCTTCGGTCAGAAGTCCGACCAGAGTCGATATCAGCATATTGTAAATTGGGTGTATCTGTTGGGAATCTATGATATCTTTGAGGATTCATAACTCTACCACCATCTTTAATGCCGGCGATCTCTTCATATTCAATACTCGAATAGCTACCATAGGGTGCAGCCTTCATCTTTCAAGCATCAGATTGCACAGGCGCCCCTTCTCAGAAAATCTATGAGCCGTCTCTTTATATGACATGTGTTGGAGTTTTCTAGTTTTTCATCCTCCCACTACAATGTTGTTGAAACTTTCTTCTGATTTCCACCAATGATTTGCTTCTTTAACTGTAAAGACCAAGCAACAATATGAATATTCATGCTCAATGATAACACAAAAGCAAAAATCACCATTTGCCACCAGAAGTGCTGCTTGATTTACGAAAATATCACAGCATCAAGTACAAAAACGAAGCCTTGTATAGGTCCTGCAGGGATCCTATTCCCCAAATTCAACAGCTAACAATAGAATGAGAAAAGCAAACCTCCAAAGAAAAAACTCACAACAAATTCTCTCCTCTTCCAAAAAAGTGGATTGACATTTTCACAACCATTTGAATTTAGCAGGAATATAAAATCCAGCAATGACTCGGTTTCTCTATTGAACAATTCCATTTTATTGTGTGCTAACCACTGTTTGTTGCCAACAAATCAAGGCAGCAAAGTAATTAAAAATTAGAACAAATGAAAACATAGTGTAGAACAACAATTCATTTCTATTTCTTTATATTAATCCAGTGCTTGACTTGGCACGCAAATGGTTACCGACACAGCATCAACAATAGAGATCAAAAGCCAATAGAGCAAAAACAAAACAATGGCCAAGCACAAAATTGAACCGAAAAAGGACGTTTACTAACATCCGTAGAACATCCAAACTGATAAACCACGTAACGGAAAAGCTCCGGTAGAAGTTCAGTGCCTATTAATAGGGCACAGTTTGCAATCACTAAAACTTAATTAGGGATCAAAATCAATTGGAGCAGATTGTTTAAAAATGCATTGTCAAAGTATGAAAACGAACCTTAATTTGAAGTGCAGAAGAACACTTCCGACAGATATCGCCGGCACTGTTCTGCATCCAATTTTATTGTCTACGGATTCGGAGGGAGCGAAAATTGGTTAGAGCTGTGGACTAGTGGACTGAATATCAACAGCTCATGACCAGATAAAACGCGTCGTCGACATACTTTGATCAGTGAAACGACGCCGTATAATGGTCTGGACCGGGAGTTGACATTTGCTCTGACCGTGTCAGCAGTCGGTCCCGGTCATCTGATTCCTCTTTCCAACAAGGCCCACCTCAATCTGAACCAATGCTTCGATCGAAACTGAACAAGAACAGAGGTCGAACCGTTAAATCAATTGAGCATTAGACTATTAGAGTGTGGTTATTGAAATTGAACCGGATCCATTCGACCAGTCAGGGTCCATGAATACATGCTTTATTTAAGACGTGACAACGTGAAACAGGGAAGCACAAATCAGGAGGGGTTATTGATCATCTTATTATTTAGTTTTAGGAAAATGGCAAAAAGGGATTAATTATGAAATTAAAAATTAGGGAAAGGTATAAAAGGGTGGTATGAACTTCAACTTTTAACAAAATCTCGTTCGGATTACCAACATAACATGGCAACATTTTCAAAATACAGTCGATTTCTACTTTAAGGACCAAATTGCAATTACAATTAGAACAATAAAGTACCCAAACTAAAATAATCTATGTATATTATTTAGTTCAATTTAAATGTATATTTTGTTCTAAAATATTTGGTTCAGTCCAATTATAAATTTTTTGAATCCGTAAATTTTTAAATTGCTTAAATTTGTACAATAAATTTCTATTTTTACAATACTTTATACCATAAATCTTTTTTGAACAATTTATTATACCATAAATCTTTAAATATATAAATTTCGATCTAAATTTATACAATAAATGTTAAAATGGACAGCCGCCCCCGGTCGATTTTACGATATTTCATTAATATTAGACTAATTCGATGTATTTTTGAAAGATTTTTACATCTCGCCCCCAGTCATTTATCTCGCCCTCGATCCGAAAAATTCCTGGATCAGCCCCTGCTACAACCGTATCAAATGACATAATTGTACGATAGGCATGTACAAAAATAAAATTGCTTGAAAATATATATTATCATAAAAGTTTCACAATTGATCTGAAAATATATTAATTTAACAGAAGATTAACATGGATCAACATCCATCATAATAATAAATTATTGATATTTTGACTTATTTGTGAAACTTTTATTATAATATATGTTTTCAAACAATTTTATTATTGTACATGTCTATCGTACAATTAGGTCATTTGATACGGTTGTACGAAAATAATTTTGATTTTAATATTTATTGTATAAATTTAGATCGAAATTTATATATTTAAAGATTTATGGCATAATAAATTATTTAAAAAAGATTTAAGGTATAAATTATTGTAAAATTAGAAATTTATTGTATAAATTTAAGCAATTTAAAAAACTTACTGATTTCAAAAAAATTATCATTAGATCGAACCAAATATTTTAGAACAAAATATACATTTAAATTGAACTAATAAACTTTCAAAAAAATTGAACTTAATACATATACACGGATTTTTTTTAGTTTGGGTACTTTATTGTACTAATTGTAATTGCAATTTGGTCCTTAAAGTAGAAATTGACTGTGTTTTGAAAATGTTGATAGTTCGGATAAGAGTTTATAAAAGGTGGTAGTTCATACCACCCTTTTGTACTTTTCCCTAAAAATTAAGGGGAATTTTAAAATATTTTGATTCATATATAACACTTAATTGATAGAATATTACTTCATCAATTAACAAAGTTAACTAAACGAATGAATTGAAAACACTTTCTTGCTCGTAATTGTGAAATTGAGGATCAAAATATTTTGAAATTGCCCTTGATTGTCAATCTTCATAGTTCGGACCGTGATTTGTCAATGAGTAGTAATTCAATCCCATCTTTGTCAGTTTCCCTTTAGCTTTTGATTGTGTTGATGATCATATTAAATGACAAGAAGTTGGATTTTGGTGTCAAAAAATGATCCGGTGCAAAGTGCATATTTTTGTAAAAAATACAAACTAATCAGAGTCATTGATTTGGTAATTTGGACGGAAGAAATAAAATTCGATATTCAATATCATTTATGGTTAATTTCTCGGTGACGAATTATAACTTATTTGTGACGAACTATGTCGTACTTTTAATTTTTCAGCGACGAAGTATAACCCAATTTTACCGAACTTTATATTTTGCACCAAAAATATACTTTATGCCTCATCTTTACTCTTTGCGTCATTTTATAAACGGCTTTTGTTTTCGCATCATATGGGATTAATCTATTATTTGTAATATACGTGATGTAGAAAGAAAAAAAGTTATGGGGTTGACGAGGCCTAAAGCTTATTTTGAGTTTATACTTTAGTTTTTAAAGTTCGAGTGTGGTTCAGGTAAAAACTATGATTATATATGAAAATTAAAAATCGGATTTCAAGTTGACATGTGTCCAATTTCTTCAAAATCTAGGATATAACACGGAGAGACATTATAGTCATTCATACCCGAATTTCAAATCAGACTTAAGTTTGGTCGAATTATGATTGGTCGAACGATACACGTACTAATATTTAATCGAATTTTTAATTTTTATATATAACCCTAATTTTTATTTGATACGAAATTTTATCTAAATAGTTAATTCAGAAGTCAAGTACAATAATTAAGTAATTAATTTAATTTCGTCAATTATATTCTCTTATTTAGTTTAAATAAAAAGTTTTAAGTTTAATTCCAGTTTTTTTTGATAATGAAGTTTAATTCCAGTTCAACTCAATGGACTAGGCCAAAGGCACACGTGATGTATCTAATAAAAAAAATCTATCACAGTATTTTTCATTAGCACTGTCGTTCACACGATATAATCTTTTTTTATCAAAGCATTCATTCATTCGTCATAGTGGCTACATAACAATGTCCCAAAGGGACAACGTCTAAAAAGGGTACGATTTAACAGCTAAACAGCTTGGTCAACCGACCTCGGTGGCCGACACTAAAGGTCACAGGGCCCACTTAAACGCGGTCATACCTTTCAACAAATCAGTCCTAAAAGGACATCCAACATGAGCAGCCAAAGGCTGCCAAAGAAGACAGTCCAAAACGACTGACAATACAATCAGCCAAAGGCTGATAAAAGAAAGTAGCCGAAACGACTACAAGCTAAACGACGAACTAAACTAAACTGAAGTTAACTAAAGCTAAACTAACATCCAAAACAATCACCGGCGTGTCAGCCGGAAGCTTCAAAGCCGGACCGAAGCCGAGACCCCAAACCGCCAAGCAAATCATCCGCCACCACTCAGCAAAATCGACCCCACCCAGCCGACTCCACCACCACGACGGCCAGCCACCACCTTCCCAAACCAACCGACGACCGGCACAGACAAAGGAAGAAACCGGAATCCGCCTGCCATCCGTCCAGCAAGCCAACCATCGGCACACGATATAATCTTGATCACTCATTCAAACTTAATATGTTTTTATTAAAAAAATGTATTGGGTAGAGCTTTGATCTATAAAGGACAAATGGAATCTTTGAGACCTTGAACAAAAGAAAGAAACAAATAAATAAAAACAATTCTATTGACTCTAAAAAAATATTATCCCTCTTCTTCTTTTTCTATCCTCTTGTCATGGAGTATGACTATTTTAATGAAATACACTCCACTTTTGATTAAATAAAAGAGAAAATGATAAAGAGGGGTATGAACTATTATTCATTGACAAATTACGGTCTGAACTATGAAAATTGACAATTAAGGACAATTTCAAAATATTTTGATCCATATATAACACTTAATTAATGGAATATCATTTCATCAATTAACAAAGTTAACTAAACGAATGAATTGAAAATATTTTCTTGCCCTTAATTGTGAAATTGAGGATCAAAATATTTTAAAATTGCCGTTGATTGTCAATTTTCATAGTTCTTACCGTGATTTATCAACGATTGATAGTTCATATCCTTTTTATCATTTTCCCTAAATAAAAAGTTCATATGTGTACCGACTTTTCTTAGCGCAAAAGAATATTAGGGAAGTAGAAAAATGGTGGAATAAAAAAAATAAATATAAAAAAGAGTGGGGGAGGAAGTGAAAGGGAAGAAAAGAAAACCCTGAGAGTGGAAGAGACGCCATTTTCTGCGACTCAAAGCGGTTCAAAAAAAAATCGTTCGCGCCCAGCGAAGACGATTCAAAAGAGGGACAGCCTGTTCATCGTCTCAGATCGGACAGCACAGAAAAGCTACTACTACTACTACTCGCCTTTCTCGAATTGGAGGATGCCGAGGGAAATCATCACTCTCCAAGTGGGACAATGCGGCAACCAGATCGGGATGGAGTTTTGGAAGCAGCTTTGTCTCGAGCACGGCATCAGCAAAGAGGGTATACTCGAAGACTTCGCCACTCAGGTTTATAATTCCTCTTTCTCTCTTTTTGACTGTTAGAGATTATACCTGCTGAATGAACCCTAGGTCTCTTCGCTGCCAAAATTGAGTAATTTTGAGTTTGTTTAGACTAGGGCTTCTTTTAGAACTAGGATTTAATTACAATTTAATGTTGTTTTAGTTTAGTCTTACCAACTATTATTACAATTAACTTAGTGTAGACAGAAAATGCAGTAAACACATTTTGTTATTATTTCATGTTTTTCTTGTACTTTCCGGGTTTTAATTTGATTTTCTTTTTGTAGGGTGGTGATAGGAAAGATGTGTTCTTCTATCAAGCTGATGACCAACATTATATCCCTAGAGCCTTACTGATAGATCTCGAACCAAGAGTCATCAACGGTATTCAGAATGGTGAATATAGAAATCTGTACAACCATGAAAATGTCTTTGTCTCGGATCATGGAGGTGGTGCTGGAAATAATTGGGCAAGCGGTTATCATCAGGTTTTGTTCTTCATTTTCAATACAAACAGCCGTTGATAAGATTTCTCATGCCATTTTCATACAAATATTCTTAATACTTTAGTAAACAAAATTTGATATTGCTGATAGTATACGCAGACCATCATGATATTGGCCTCCAATTATTTCTTACTTTAATTAGTTGATTACAATTAACGTATCAAAATTGCAATCATTGTCACTGGTAACGGTTTGTTAGTTTACACAAGTCGTACCAAAATGACACACACCGAGTTTGGCAGTTACCTTTTGATGCATCTCAGCTCCTATTCTGTATTTCAGAATCACAACCTTGTATTTATGGTCACTTTGGGTTAATCCTCTTCAAACGCTAATGCACCAAGGCGACTATCTGATTCATGTCTATTTTCTTGGATTTTTTTGGTATGGTTGTGATATAATAATTAGGGAAAGGGTGTTGAAGAGGATATTATGGACATGATTGACAGAGAAGCTGATGGAAGTGACAGTCTCGAAGGTTTTGTACTCTGTCACTCGATTGCTGGAGGAACAGGATCAGGTTCACATCTTTGATTTATATGTGTGACTTTATAAACCATGGGGATTGCCACTTTAGACAAAGTGAAACTTTTATAGTTTCATTTTTGTCTGAGATCGAACTGTCTGTAAACAATCATGATTTTTTTCTGCCTTTATCACTCTATTACAGGAATGGGATCGTATCTTTTGGAGGCTCTTAATGACCGATACAGCAAGAAACTTGTGCAAACATATAGCGTATTTCCTAACCAAATGGAGACAAGTGATGTGGTGGTCCAGCCTTACAACTCACTTCTGACACTCAAGCGGCTGACTCTAAATGCTGATTGTGTTGTTGTTCTTGACAACACTGCGCTTAATAGAATTGCTGTAGAACGCCTTCATCTAACAAATCCCACCTTTTCCCAAACAAACTCATTGGTATCGACTGTGATGTCTGCAAGCACAACTACATTACGATATCCAGGATATATGAACAATGATCTGGTTGGCCTTCTCTCATCTCTCATACCTACACCAAGATGCCATTTCTTAATGACGGGCTATACACCACTCACAGTGGAGCGCCAGGTGTGATTCATACTGGATTTCATCGCTGTAGTTTTCTGTGTACTCATTGTACATTTTTATCATCAAACCTCACTGATTTATCTGGCTGAACCTTCTGTTGCCAGGCTAATGTTATTCGTAAAACCACCGTCTTGGATGTTATGAGAAGACTTCTGCAGGCAAGAAAGAAGAATTCACTTGTGACTTTTCCCATCTTGTAGAGTTGTTATATCTGACAGTGATAAATTTGCAGACTAAAAATATTATGGTGTCATCGTATGCTCGCACAAAGGAAGCCAGCCAGGCCAAGTATATATCAATACTAAACATCATACAGGGAGAAGTAGACCCGACTCAGGTTTCCATTTTTTAAACTTGCCTTTCATAGTTGCTTACACATATGCCTTGCAATTTATCACTACACACTACAAAGAAATTTTCTGTAATTTTCGAATGAGAAAACCATTGAATATTTGAACTCTATTAGGCCCATTGAACTTTATTCGAACAGGTTAAAACCTGAAAAATTGATTAAATTTCGACTAGTCCTTAGTCTGTAAGGAAAAATGGTGATGTCATTTGATATAGCTTTACATCTCTATATCCAGAGTCCAGACCCTGTATTATTCATCTCAAACGCCACATCTCATTGACTCAGGTTCATGAAAGTCTGCAGCGAATTCGTGAAAGAAAACTTGTCAATTTTATTGAATGGGGCCCTGCAAGCATTCAGGTTTTCTTAAATTATTTTCATCTGTTCCCAAAATCTGGTTTGCTGTTTCAGTTATTTACTAGTTATTATTTGCAGGTTGCCTTATCTAGAAAGTCCCCATATGTTCAAACTGCCCACAGGGTGAGATTTTTTCTATTGCTTTACCTTGTCAATGCCATTTATTTCTTTCAAACCTGGGATATCTATGATTTATAATTTAAATTAAGAAATTACACAGTAATGATTCCTTTTCAGGTCAGTGGTCTCATGCTTGCAAACCATACAAGCATCCGACACCTTTTCAGCAAGTGTTTGAGCCAGTATGAAAAACTGCGGAAGAAACAGGCCTTTCTTGACAACTATAGGAAATTCCCAATGTTTGCAGTAAGTGCAAATTTTGGCTGCATTATTGGCTTATTGCGTGTCTTTAGGTTGTCTGTCAGATATGCTAAGATTGAGCAAATTGTTAGTAATTTTAGGACTGGCTTAGTTTTGAAAGTGATCACAATTCTTAGTGATTCTTAAAGCTGTGAATTCATCTTTTTTTAAGTTTCTACTTTCTATGCAATTTTGCGTTTTTTTTTTTACTTTAGCAGCCAAATATTTAATTTCTATAATTCATGGGGTACTTCATCTAAATGTGAAGTAATGTGATAAACTGCCAGGACAATGATCTTTCTGAATTTGATGAATCAAGAGAAATCATTGAAAGCTTAGTAGACGAATACAAAGCATGTGAATCACCTGACTACATAAAATGGGGAATGAAGGTACATTAATTTATTCCCTACTTGCTTAAATCAAGTATATTTTCACTTTGCCTTCCTTGAGCTCGGACAGCTTTTTCCTATGTGTGTGCCTGTAACATCGCTTCTAATATTCTCTGCAGGACTTAGAGCAGCCTCCCACTGGGGAAGGAAGTGCATCAAATGTGGTAGATCCATAACTACATACTTTCAGACTCGTATTTGATAGGACTGCTTTTAAGGAATATTAACTTTATTTCCTCAAATCATCTAAAAGTGCCGCCCAGATTGTTTCTCGTGATTCTTATGTGTGCACAAGTTTTTTAGTGCAGTGTGTAAGGGTGCCATTGCACTCTTCTCTTTCGGCTTGAAACTCCAGATTGTTAGAATCAGATTTCGTTCTTAAAACTTCATTCGACTATACATCATTAAGTGTTTCGCCAATGTCGGAAGTAAATGTAGGGCTGTTGGACACTTGATATTATATAGGGAAAAAGTGCTAAAGAAAACTGAAGCTAACTTTAAATGTAAAAAGCAAAATGATTAAAATGCATATGGCTTCTAGTCATAGGTTTGGACATTCAGAATAATATACAATTGGAGCTCAGAAACCTAAGAGCTCGGAACACAAGGTCGACTGCGCGACTGAGAGTTCCAGCTGCCCAGTCCATTCTTCTCCTGGCTTTAAGGTGATGGGTTTCTCCATTGCCGCAGCATCTACACATAGCATGTGTTTGTATTCTTCATCTCCAAGATCTGCACTTGCTTTGCATTTCTTTTCCCATGGATTCCAAACCACTGCAATGTAAAAGGGACCAGGTATAAATTACTCCTATGTTCTATCACATGAATGTGGGTTCGGGTACAAAATGAAATGAAACAATCGCAACATAGAGAATTAAAAGAGCCTCACCGACATCTGGCAGACCTTTTCTTATGACAAATGTTCTCTTCTTCTCGTGATCAAGGACTGCAATTACATTCGGAGAACTTAGGTAAATCCGATCTACCTGCAATAACATTAATATATGAATTTCACTCACTGAAGGAAAGGTTCCCATTTAAGGCTGATATGAGTATTTTTGGAGATTTCACCTCGGATTCAAACGTGATGGCGTCTTGTTCTGTGAAACGCTCCTTTTTGCAAAGATTGTCCAAATAGTCCAGTGTTTCCAGCCCTTCTATTCTCACTTCACTGATCAGTTTACTTCCATGTATCAGCTAGAGAGCGCACAAATAAAAAATAGAACTGAAAACTAACGCCTACTAAGCTAACCTTATATCAGAAACAGACAAGTGTGCGTGATAGGCAAATGAGAAACTAAATGGCTTGCCATTTATGTTCCTGATGCGTGATATTAGAGTTATGGCACCATTTGCAGCCAGGCAAACCCTCAGACGAAACTCAAAACTGGAATTGAAAAAGAATCAGTATAGCCCAAAAAAACAAAAACAAAAAGTCTGGATAGGCAGCTGATTGGTAAGTGATTACATCATAATGCAACTAAAACATAACATAAAATTAGGCAATAAGCTCGTACCTATGAGGCCAACACTTAAGGTCATCCTCAGAAGGTTTCAGTAGCAAGTCCATGTAAGACTTCCCTCGCCAATCATTTCGTTTTAGAGGAGGTGGATTTTCATCTACTCTCCACATCTTATTTCTTGCAAACCCTTGTTGCTCTGGAGAAGCACAATTTTCAAACTACACAAAGTGCATAGGAATATTGATTAGATTTCACACGTGTTTTGGGCAGACACACAATAATGATATTGGTACATACTTGCGGGAAACATATAGGAATCCCTCCTCGCGTTGCTTTTGGCGGTTTAACAGTTCCCTACAATGACGAAACACACATGTAATTTTGGACAGGAATGGCTACATAGTATACTTATACTATTCCAGCATTGGGGTCATTGATCCGCACCTTACTACTGGTGAATAAAAGTTCTTCTCCCTGATAGTTTCTCCATGAAATGACTCGCGCTCCGTGCAAGCTGACCTGAATTAATAGAATGATTGTTTCACTCATACTTATTAATATAGAAATAACTTTGGAATCACACAGCCTAATGTTTAAAAACCAAAACACAAGGGATGTTACTGAATGCCCTACCCTTACTGAATCTCCACGAGGATTTCGTAGAACAACCTGATCAATCCCATTTGAATCCTTTACAGTCTCAACGGCTGCTTGGGAATCCCAGACAGCCGCTGAATGTCCCATTTTTTTAACAAACTAAAGAAAATATAGGATTCAAATTTCAACCAATCCACACAACCGCTCAGGTGTAAATAACAAAATTGATTTCTAAGCACCTGATACGGACTAGTTCACCATCAGCAAGGGCTAGAAGCCCCGAATTTGACCTGAATCCCAAAAGTTGATTGCTAGGGTTTACAAGCGAAATGAATGGCAAAGCATGTAAATATTCCAAAATTAGTTACAAAAACCTCACCGAAAAGCAACATATTCTCCTCTCAAATTGAAAGCTATTACAAGCTTACTTGACAATCAAAGCAATAAAATCAGAAGTTTTCTAAAGAAGGAAAAAAAATAAAGACGTGATAAACACGAAGAGAGAAAAGATGAATGAAAAAACGAGAAAAACAGAAACGTCAAACAGTGGGAAAATACAACTCCGATACGAAGACAGATCGCATGAACGGATTGAAGCAAAAAAAAACCATACGAAAGGTACTCGAAACTAGAAATCGGAGACGACGACGATGCGATCACGGGAGTCGGGGATTTGATTTGCAGCAGCCAGCATCACCACTTCGGCTATTTAAACGTTTGAAATTCTCGTGACGAATCAAAAATGACGACGTTTTGAAACATTTTATTTAAAGAACGACGAAAATATATAGAAAATAACAAAAAGAAACCGATTTCACATCACGATGCTGGCTATTTTAATTTTTAATTTAGTTTTTTTGGACTAAATTGTAAATAATAAATTAACGTCGTGAATTAACACCGTTTACCATTATTATCCTCTCTCTTTTTTTATAAAAAAAATAGATAGATTATGTAGGGTTTCAAATATAGTTGATTTCAAATTAATTGATTCTTATCCCCTACCACGAGAAATTCAATCTCATCCACAATTAGAAGACATGCCCTTGCCCTCGACACAAGATGAAAATCGACCGTTTCCGATTATCATCAAGCAGGTCAACAACTCCATCTACACCTCCATCGCTCAAACCACGACTACTGCACCACCCTTATCATCGGTATTTCAATACAGCTCGAAAGCCTATGGTACATACACGCTAGACTTGTCAAGTGAGGATGATGATGTTGAAGGTTCACGCCATGAATTAACCTTAAACGTAAGGATTTATTTTGTGATGATGGGATGTTTCTACTGTCCTATGTGGTCAGATGAACAATTTAGCTTGTTAAAGCTAGTCAAGAAAATTTTCTTATTCATCGTCGATTATTTTCATACCTTTTGTAAAGAGGGACATGTGACGTAACTATTAGACAATATTAAATTAGATGAGGACTTTTTTTTTAAAAACATTTGTAAACATAACAGTGTTAGTTTATTATTTACAATTTGGTCCAAAAACACCTAAAATTGAAATAGTTCGCCGCGATTTGAAATCGTGCGATAGTGCATAGGAATCTTTTTGTAATTTTCCCAAAAATAAATTAATTGGAACTCCTACCCTGACATATTTTTTTTTGGTTTTTGGGACATATACTGTGCTAAACAGTCGATCAAAATTTTGATGAATTCTACGAATGGGATATTTTTCCAATTATTGAACAAGCAATTTTTTTTTAACGTGAATTTTTATATCTCACACATATCAAACATTATTCAGATATATTTTTCACATATTGCATGAGAATTTCATCCGATACATATGAATATTTAGAATCTTAGAGCATAGGTCACTCTAGGCACCAATCCGGATTTGATACTTGAATTGCGTCCATTGAAGCATACTTGAATTGCCATAAGACACCTTTTAACTTAAAACTCAGACGAAGCAGCACCAGTAACACATTCGCAACACGTCCACAAGGACGAACAATACCTCCGCGAGGGATGAACAACACATCCATACCGAGACGGGAAGAAAAACATTCCGCCATAAAAGTGAAGAAAATTACGCTACTTAAAGGGAACGTGAGTGACAATAATTCGAAGAGACAAACGGTGAGTACTGACTGGTGGAGCGTGAGTGGGGATCACAAGGGCTGATAGCGGCGGCGTGATGGTGAAGTAGAGACACGTGTAGTGGTCACATGACACGTAAAATGGGGGAAAATGGGAACTGTCACGTCGTTTCTCTTGTGCTGCGTGGAGTTTTTGCAATTAGTTCGTGGCAATCGCATGTTGAGTCTACATGACTTTAAAGCGTGGTGTTCAGATTCAACCTCTTTTTCTGAACTTGTATGGAGTTGGCCGCAGCAGGAATCTTTGACAAGCCGAGTCTGCAGCTTCCGTTTTTCCTTGACTGATGAAAGCCAAGTCTGCTTTGACAAGTTTTTTTCTTTTTTTTTTTGGGATAGAAAGTCTGCTTTGACAAGTAAGATCATTAAGTTTGACAAGCAAATGATGGATCATTTATTGTTATGCTGAGATTGAGTAACGTAATGGAGCATTTATTGTTTTGCTGATTGAATAAGAATAGGCAACAGCACCAATTAAGTCAATGCAATTCATGGGAAAAGATCCGTCGTTAAAATGACATCGTTTTAATAAAAACCAGGCCATTTATTGAAATATAACAAAACGACGCCGGTGGAGCAGCTGAACAACAGTGCATATGAGATTCCAGCGGAGAGCAAAGATGTTAGATGTTATTCACGTTGGAAACAAAGAGTGATGCTATCAACAGGAGACTAATGATTTGCCAAGACTCCGGAAACATATACTAAAGCAATATGCTATGCAGGGTAAATGTGGTCAATTACCAGTTGTTGGACCAGCAACAACAAATGTACGTAGCATCCATACTCAATACAAGCTAAGAACATAAACAAAAATGACCATCTATTTGCAACCAGCCCAAACCCAAAAAAAACTAAAAAGGAAATCGATAAAATATCATTTTGATGGAAATAAATACCAAACGTGAAGCCGTTAACAAGTTACCTATTGTCTAATAGTGCCATTGACTCTTAAAGATCTGTTAATGAAGATTTGTAGCATCGACTTCCTACAAATATAGTTCGGCAAAAGTATCAAGCAAGAACACAATGGAGTCATTGTTAAGATAATAGTGCATGTTGAACCTTGCTCCTTGCACAATAATAACTAACCATGACGGTCTGAGCTAACATTCGGAAACTCATAGAGGCGACATCCGGTGTCCGTTTAAGATTTTCTTTATGTGGTTAGAAAGCTAATCGAATGTTCTATAACTTTCATGTTTACTCGAAAATGAAATTCAAAGATTAAGCTCACAAATATAGTGATCGAAGATGGGTGTTTAATCAAATTTTTCAAAAAAAAAAATAATATTTAAAAAATAACCTTTTTAGGCGCTGTTCTACACAGCGCCTTAATATTATTTATGATTTTGGCTGACTCAGCATTCGTTGTATCAAGAATTTGACACCTAAACATTAGGCGTCGTTGCTAAGAGCGCATTATGCCTTAAGCGCCCTTACCAACAGCGGCTAAAGGCATGTGTCTAAATCGGAAATCCAATTTCAAATTTGCTTAGTTTGGAAATCCAAATTGTGATTTTGCACAAATTGGAAATTCTTTCCTTATTGTGGAGAGCAATTTATTCTTTGTACTGGTTACCAGGATGTACAATACATGTACTATGAGAAAATAATAGAAATGCTGAGCGCATATACAAAGTTTCAACATCATCAAACTGACTTTAGCTTCTCATCTCAGAGCCTCATGCAAATTCCATAAACTGCCTTCAACAACTGCAACAGCTCCGGTGAGACTCCACAGTAGTTGAGGCAACCGGTACGGTTGGAATCGAGATATACATCAGACCAATCAAGGAGTACATTCTCTTTTACACAAAAATGAGGCTCCATGGCTGTCGTGGGGTGTAAAATCCTGCATTTCTCATCGCAGTCTACACTAATGACAATGAATGCTTGAATCATTCACATCAGTATTAACTACAAAGCTCCAGCTAATGTTACCATTGTAAAGAATATGACATGCCAGTAAAAAGATAAGTGCAGTTACAAATCATGTAATATGTTTCATGTCATAGTTGGATCAGAAAGAATTATAACTGTAGGCACAAACTGAAAACAAGACACACTACTTCAATAGCAGAGGCCTAAAAAAACATTGAGATGGAACTTAAAAGTTACCTATTGAGCGACTTCATCCATATTCAAGATTCCTTCTGCGTAAAGCTTACATTATCGAAAAGTTAGTAGTATTCACCATGGTAATATTCTTTGAGGCACTGTATATTAGCTATTACTTCAGTCTACACTTGGTTTAGTACCTGAAAATTCACTGTCACGCACCTTAAACCATGGCTTAGTGAACCGTTGGTGGTACCCTTTGAGGAAAAGTTGGAAGCATGTTAAGAAATTCATGATATTTCTCTTCCTTCAACAGCTGGGGTAATGACCATGTAGTCAATCACATCATCCAGCTTGAGTTGTCTGTGTGCCATCATTTGAAGAAGTTCCATTACTTTGTGCGTGCCACTGATTTTGCAATAACCATGAATAAGTGCACCAAATGTGTACAGATCTGGAGGGATACCATTTTTTTCCATATCAACAAATAACTTCTCCGCCTCAGTTATTTTTTCGGCTTTACAGTCCACTGATGAGAATATTATATGTCGTAACATTAGGTACCACACCGTTGCTAGACATCCTATCAAACAGTAATAGCGCCTTTTCTAATTTTTCAGCTTTACAAAATCCGTCCATCAAACAACTATATGTAACGACATTTGGAGGAACACCCATCCTATCAAACAATAATAGTGCCTTTTTTAGTTTTCCAGCTTTACAAAGTTCGTCAATCAGACTACTATATGTAACGATATCTGGAGGAATACCACTTTTTTCCATATCAACAAACAACTTCTCTGCATCAATAATTCTTTCTGCTTCACACAGTCCATTGATGAGAATATTATATGTCGTACCATCTGGTACTACACTGGCGCTAGACAGAAATAAGGCGATTCTAATTTCCCAGCTTTATAAAGTCCGTCAATCAAACAATTATATGTGATGACATCTGGTTTCAGCTTGCTACTGCTCATCCTCTCCATCTTGCAGAACCCCTCAACAAAAATGTTATAAGTACAACGATTAGGAGTGAGATTGTGAACTGTTATTTCACTTTAAAGTTCAATCGCTGAGCTCACCATACCCTTCAGGAGCATGCCCTCTATTAAAGTATTAATAGTAATGACATCAGGTTTGACACCCTTTTGAACCATTCGACGATATTCTTCATTAGCTTCATGTATCATACCATTGCAATACCCTCTGATCAATATACTATAGGTGACAACATTAGGTGTGTTATACCCTTTCTGTCCATGGAAACAAAAACTTCTTTCAGTTCCCTCCCTGTAGAAACAGTCCATTAAAGAGCTGTATGTAACCACCACATTGGGCATTTTACCACTTTGTATCATTAGTAAAAACAGCTCCTTTGCTTCATTACTTTTTCCCATCTTCGCTAGAGCATTAATCAACATGGTGAATGAATGTAACCACGCTGGGTGAAAAACCTTGGTCCAGCATCTCATGAGACATATCTTTGGCCTCCTCCCACTTACCAGCTCTGCAAAAACCGTCAATAATTATAATAGTGTAAGTAATGACGACATGAGTCCTTTTTTCTTCATTTCTAGAAACAAATCCTTTGCCTTATCTATAAGTCCATCCTTACAAAGACCATCAATAAGTGTAATGTAGCATATAGAATCCAGCTGCAAATCGCCGCTAAGATCATTAGTCCAGACAGAAATAAGGCGATTCTGGAAATTACCAGTCGAGCACAATCCCTTGAGCAAAGTCCCAGATGTAACTATGTCAGGTTTGCAACTCAAGTCGAGTCTTCATTTTTTGAAACAACAAAGCAGCCTCATTGATCAGGAGCTGCAGGCATTCATACTAGAATTAATACCAATGACATGTGGAGCATAACCCCCATTCAAAATCAGCCCTAGAGCTCCAGAACCATATCATCTTACTATAGCACTACATTAACCTACTCAAACTGATCAAATCAGGCAAGACCCCTCTATCACTCTGCTTCTTGCGATTTGATTTCCGGTGATCTG